>JAJIBD010001452.1:20000-215389 GCA_021461705.1 Cryptotis parvus | reverse complement strand
CCTCTTCCTTTAAATATTGTGGCCAACCCTACAGATATTTAGGGTTTATAATTGAAGTCTCTTTGTGTATATTCAATGGTGAGTTCTAGTCTGACATTACCATTTCCCACACTTAGTAAAGCACTGGCATATATTTATATCCTGTTAATGAATGCAGTCATTCTATAGCTGTCCTTTTCCTTCTGGCTAATTTCACTCAGTATAATAGTCTCCATGTCCATCCATTTGCAGGTAAATGTCATAATTTTGTCTTTTCTGATAATGCATAGTATTCCATCATGTAGATGTACCACAGTTTCTCTAGCCAGTCTTCTGTTCTCAGGCACTTAGTTTGTGTCCAGATTGTAGCTATCACAAACAGCACAGCAAAGAATAAAGAAGTACAGATAGTGTATCTGCTATATGTTTTGGGATATTCCAGGTATATTCCCAGGAGTGGTATTGCTGGATCAAATGGGAGCTCAATATCTAGTTTTCGGAGGAATGCCCATATTGTTTTCCAAAAGGGCTGGACCAGTCGGCACTCCCACCAACAGTGGATGAGAGTCCCTTTTTTCCCCACATCCATGCCAGCACCGGTTGTTCTTGCTGTTTTGGATGTGGGCCAGTCTCTGTGGTATGAGATGGTACCTCATTGTTGTTTTGATTTGCATCTCCCTGATGATTAATGATGAAGAACACTTTTCATATGACTTTCGGCCATTTGAATTTCTTCTTTTTTTGAAAGCTTCTGTTCATTTTTTCTCCCCCATTTTTTGATGGAGTTGGCTTTTTTTTTCTTGTGAAGTGCCACCAGTGCCTGATATATCCTGGATATTAACCCCTTTCAGATGGGTATTGGGTGAATATTCTTTCTCCTTTCATTGGTATTACCATTTTCAACAATAATTAGAACACTGGTCCCTTTCTATCTTTCCAACTTGTTTTTATTTAAATGAATCTGGTTTAGGTAGCATAGTTATAATACCTTTGCCATTTATGGTATCATTGTACACTGTTTCTGTTCCCTTCTCCTTCTTAAACAGCCACAATTCTCTACTACACAAGATTGACCATGTCTATGCTACCAATGTCTAGTTCTATCATTCCCTTATATCCTTTCCCCATTGTTTGTTAATCAGGTTTTTAACTTGGCCAAGAGTTTGTTTTCATTCAATACTGTCTATCATTTGAATCTTTATATTCCATCTTCTCCCTCTCTCTGACTTAGTCAGCTTCACATTAAGCAGGACTTTTACCAACTATTTATTTTCTTAGCAGTTTTCAAATCGTATTTCTGTGTATGGCTTCCCTGTGGTTATTCAATAACTAAGACTCACATAAGACTGAAAGTTTGTGTCCTTTGATCACCTTCTTCCAATTGTCTTCCCTTTAGACTTCCTTCAGCTGACCCTACTTGTGGTCAGTACCAACCTATTATCTGTTTCATCAAGTGTAATTTTTTTATTGCACACATTAGTGATATCTTAGCTATTTGTCTTTTTTTTATGGGACTTATTTTTTCTTAAAATAATATCCTCCAGGTCAGTTCGTGTTGCTGAAAACAAGGAGTTAATTCTCTCTTATCACCAAAAATATTTGATCCCTACTCTGAACCCATCTGTTTCTGTTAAGAAAATACTTTAACTCCTAATCCAGGAACCATATACTTTAAATGTAAAGGGGTAAAGCTATATTCTCTGGTCCAGTGCTGTCTAAGAAAATTTTATGTTAAATAGGATATGGTCTATATCTTGAAGCATTCAAAGAGGCCACTAATGACACATGATTGGTGGGCTCTTAAGAGATGAGATTGAGGATTTGAAATTTAATTTAAATTGTATGAAATGCCTACATATGGCAACAGACTGTCTTATTGGATACTATAACATTAAAACCTAGTACATAACATCCTTCTCTAAGTGTGGGCATTTTGGAGGGATTTTAATACACATTTATCTAGTTCACATGGATCAGGATAATTGGAAAGCATAAGCATCTGCCACTATGAATATTGTTTTTATTAATCTGCAAGGATTGATGTTAGGACCCTATTTAAATGAGAGTCAGGAGACTAGAGACTAGATAGAAAACAATGTTGTAGGAATAAATAACCAAAGTGTAGGATCTGATTTTCTTCTGAGATCTTAGACGGAGTTTCTTTTGAAGTTAAACAGTATGTTGTTTAAACTTGGACGTGGTAAGAGAAGCGAAAACCACCATGAGCACATTCTCCAAACTGCTTTTTCTGTTGTTTTCTTTCCTAAATATCCCATTTGTGGTTGGAGTAGCATTGTTTTTGTTGAGGTCAACGATTTCTCTCAGGAATCGTGCTAGCTGATGGGGTGGGTTAATTAATAATATTGCACAATAGAAAAAAAGGCAAAAGGAACTAATTACATGAATTTGAGTTGTTTAACCTCAAATTACTTGGACCTTTTTTCACCAGACCTTTGCAGTTATGCAGAAATGTGCCAATCCAATCCTGAAGTCTCTTGAAGTCTGGCCATATGTTCAGCTAGTTACATTTTAACTTAGACTGTGCTAAGATGTTAATAGGTAATTACTATTTCATCTGCAGAAGCCTTCAGTGTCTTCAGCCAAAGAAGGAATCGGGTATGTTCCAGCTTTTCCTGGCTGACAGCTGAGCCATGTAAAAAGTAGATGACAAGCTGAGCAAATCTAATTCAATAAATATTGAGAATGTGACAATGACATTAGCAGCTTTGGGGTAGAAAAACACAACTTCTTTTTTGATATCCCAAGAAACTGATAGAGCAATTTCCCTCTTAAGTATGTAATGTTGGATCTAATAATATAGGTAATTTATTTGGCCATTTCTTCCAAGACTTCAATTTATGGCTTAATCAAATCCTGACATTTTCATCACTGTATCACTGAATCACTGTCTTCCCGTTCATCATCGATTTGCTCGAGTGGGCACCAGTAACATCTCCATATGTCCTGTCTCATGCTAGTAGAGCCCAAGGGCATCTGCTTGCTCCAGGAACATAAAGAGCCTCAGATCATTACATCAGGACATGGGGATGAGGTCTATAATTGTTACTGGTATTTGGCATATCAAATACGTCACAGGAGGCTTGCCAGGCTCTGCCGTGTAGGTGGCATACTCTTGTAGTCACCTCTAAATCCAGCATTTATTGATAAACTGTGCGGCCTCAAGTGGCCATGTGAGCCGGGCTGTGATAGGCTCTTCTGCTGGGTGGAGTTCTGACGAGAGAGAATCCGGATGTGGAAAATGGTGGCCCTCATGGAGTGGGGGTCATTTGGCTTGTAGCGAAGCTCTGCTGGGGTGGCGGGTCAGGGCTAGAACCCACCATCCCTCCCAGGTGCCTCATGAGCAGCTGGCATAGGGAGAGCCAGTAGCAGCTCTGCCTCATGTCTGTGAGTCTTTTCTATACATCAATTTAAAAAAATGTTAAAACACTATGAAACAGAACTTTTTTTTTTAATATAAAGGGGTATTTTAATGTTCTATCACATGGCCTTTTCAGAGCTACAAACATTTTCAAATTGAGATATAATTTATTATTCTCATTATACATGTTTTAGTATGTTTGTATATTATTATATATTGCAGAAAATTAATTTTATATTTTTTTAAACTTGAAACTATTCAAGATTATGGGCTTTTACTAACCTTATGGCTTGTTGATGTATATGTAGAAATATATACACACAGCTCCTCCTAATTATGGATATTCTTCCCACTCCAACGGTAGGTGACACAATGTGTTATTCCCTTTGCGGAGAATTAAAAGCTTTTCCATTTGCTAGCTATGCAAACTGGGGAAAGTCTTAATCTCTCCAAGCCTCAATTTCCTTATAAAATAAGGGTTATGATACTTACCTCTGAGGGTTCTTAAATGAAAAGATTTTTTTTAGGAAAACATTAAGTAGGAAGCCACTTAAGGCTAATGTATTAGATGGGGGAAGGTGGGAATTGCTTTTTTTCAAGAATGTTATAAAGACTTATGCTGAAGTTTGATTCAACAAATGTACTGGGAAACATACGGATACATTTTCTGGACAGATGGCCTGATATATGTTAGGTTTTCTATAGAGTTGTTTTAGCAAAGCAGAGCCTCTTTCAGAAATCTTTATGGGGCTCAAAAGTATGGTAGGTGAACCTCAACTAATACGGAGTTGGGGGCTTGAACCAAATGCAAGCAGTTACACGGACTTTCAGTATGCTGAGTGTAAATAACATCTTGAATGCCACCAAATGTCAATACCGATGCTTGATGGTATTACATAAATTCAGCTTTAATTGAGCAAAACTAAATTCAACCAAATGGACCTATTTATATGCTCAAATACAGAAATAAAACCTAAGTCATGGAGATTTTATGCCTCTGTCTGAGATGTCTTCATATAACACACACATGTAGATGTATATTTCCTTGGCTTGACAATGCTTATCTTCTTGAGAACAAAGTCTAAAGTAAACAACCATCCTCAGATGCCAGCTGTTCCAAGGGCTAATTCACACAACCAAAGGAAGAGTGATTTATTCCGGAAGAAAAGAATTGTTTATATTCCATGAATCCCTGCATCCCTGCTCCATTAAAAATTAGTAACCAAATCCATCTACCAAGACTTAAGAATAGCAGAGTTCATAGGAGGTTCAGTTTCTGGGTGCTGGCACATTTATGACATTGAAACAGATAATCTGGAGACTCAAGTTTGCTGCTGAAAAGGTCTACGGGTCAGGTGCACTTTCTAGATGGCCTCATTTTTTATCATTGCTCATGGTACTAGACCGAACAACTGTTTTTAACAAAGAACCTAAATATACAAACTGCCGATTTCTTTCCAGCCAGGTGTTCTCCAGTAATATTAAATAATCTTATGTGTAAAATAAAAATATGAAGGAGTGAGCAGTAATGATGTTATATTCAGAGATATTTACTAAATAGAGGACTCCAGAAAGAGAATTTGTGCCACAAAAAAGAAAAGAAAAAGAAATCTAGTCTTTAAAACATTACTTTACAGAAGAAATGATGTCTGCTCACCTAGAGTGAACTTATTGTTTTTTTCATTTAGGCCTTTTCTTCCTTGTTCTGGAATTGGTCAACATGAAAAATAATCATGTCTGTAAAAAGACACACACAGGAGGCACTGTCTGCCTCTTCTGCTGGCTAATAGGCTGGTTCTACCAAACAGTTCTTAAGTGTAGATCACTCTTAGACTATTTAATAACTATCTCTGGTGTTTTCCTCTGAAGGATTTCTAAATGTTTTCCACCCTTCTTAACATTTTTACCATCAGTAATCTGTATTGTTCCTATGCACTAAATGTTCTGCTGGGCACCGTGCCAGAATTGATCGTAAATGTCTTCGTTCCCTTTTCTACCTTCCCCCCCGTCCCAAAGTTTTAGAGCCTATAGACAATAAAAATGAGATCATTATATTAAATAGCACATTGACAAAGCATAAGCTTTGATGGGGGTGGGAACCAAAGTCTTTGCTTAAGGTATGCAGGCAGGGAAGGAAAAGGGCGGAGAATGTCTCCATCTTACTTTACTTCTTTCCTTTTATGCTGCAGGCTCTTTTGATACTGTTTATTGAAATGGTTGTCACAGATTTTTGAAGTTCCAGGCGGGGATGGATTTGAAATTGTATAGGCAGGGAGAGAATCTTTGACCCATCCTCAGGGTTGTATCTGGGTATGTCCAAGAAAGCGGAACCAGATAGGAAGAAGGAGCTTGTGACATGATGGTGGTGGCTGTAATCTGGGGGCAGAATCCAAGGTTATCTACTAGTAGAGAGGGAGGGTGCATCCCCAAACTATAAGAACCATATCAAGCACCCGTTTCAGTACCTTGGAGCTGTTTCAGTACCTTCAAACTTGCTCCTCTGTGTCAGGTACCAAGTTTCAAGATTTGGCTGGGTGAGAAAGAAGCGGGAGACAGTGGTGTGTGTGACATATCTTTATTCCAACCACAATTGCCAAAAAAAGCACCATGTGTTTGGGTCAGGCCGACCTAATATAGGTGAGTGTGCGAAGTTGGAATAAGGGGTCAGGGGAGCCATGGTGCATATTCATCTGTGGGTGCAAAACAAGCAATTCCATTAGGTTAGCTCAATCATCCCCAACCGGAAGTCAGGTCTGATCAGAAGCTAGACCCGAGTGGCAAGTGGTATTACTATGTCCACATGCCCTAAACTCCAAGTAGAGGAAAAGGCGGATACAAATGAATACCTAACAACAATGTGCAAAGCATAAAAAATTGACACCTTCTAAGGAAAATGTTGAGTAAAGCTTCTTGTCCTGTTCCTTTGAGGTGGGGTGGCGTGTGCCCTATGTTGAAGTCAGTGGAAGAACCAGGTACAGTCAATCTGGAATTTGTACCTGCGTTATGAAGGAGCAAATGAAGACACCTGAGGGGAAGGGCTGTAAGTTTAGAGAAAGGGAAATAAATTTTGAAATAATAAATAATTTTTTTTTGTCAAAGGGATTGCTGTGATGGAGAAAGTGTAGCCACTACCCCTCTCTTTCTCCTGGAATAGAAACACATCCATTAATTGTGCATAATTTCAAATCACATTTGGTGATCAAGATCAATCTTTAAAGGAGAGGTTCTCAGTGTAGTTTTACACTTATTTTTTTCTTTGCTACTCAAATTTTTCTTACCTCGTAGATATTTTTCTCCCTCTATCTTCTGGTTCTAGTTTGCATATTCATTTATTTATTTTTCCATAGTTCCAACAAGAATCCTGTTAAATCAGACTTTACTGATCATTGAGGGAGATCCTAAATGAATGAACCATTACATCCATGAATAAAGTCAGAGTGGATCATAAGGACTTGTCTTTTCATTTGTGACTTCTCCCTGTTATATTTATTTTTCAACAGCTGTATAACTGGACAAGACTCACAATATACAAAGAAGTAGTTTGCTTGAATTTTTTTTTTTTTATTTTCAGGAGATAGTCAATGAAATAGTCAATATGGCTATGGATTCCTTATGGCTGTCATCTTTTTAAGCAATGAAGAAAAACAAATGCACATGTTTCTGGTCATGTTCTAGCATCTGAATATAACCAAAGTTTTCAAGGAATCCTGGCAAACTTAAGGAGTGAAAGGAAGTTTAAACTCTACTTCCTAAAATACATGTTCCAGTCACACAAGATGAATCTTGATCACAAATGCGATTTGAAATTGTGGTCAATTAATGGATGTGTGTATGTATCAGCAGCCCAGCAGAGCCTCGCAACGAGCCAGACGACCCCACTCCATGAGGGCCTCCATTTTCCACATCCGGACTTCTCTCGTCGGGGGTAAAGCCAGACCTCCACCCAGCAGACCAGCCTATCACAAACGTCCGCGGTTCATCATTAAATGCTGGACTTAGAGATGACTGCAAGAGTATGCTACCTGCACGGCAGAGCCTGGCAAGCTACCCGTGTTGTATTTGATAAGCCAAATACCAGTAACAATTACAGACCCATTCCGAATGGATTGTGGCTCTTTATGTTCCTGGAGCAAGCAGGTGCCCTTGGGCTCTACTAGCATGAGACAGGACATATGGAGATGTTACTGGGGCCCGCTCAAGCAAATCGATGAACAACGGGAAGACAGTGAGACAGTGATACAGACAGTGTATGTATACCAGGGAAAGGGAGGGGGAGTGGATACATTTTCTACCCAGCAATTCCTTTAACAGCAATAATTATTTATTGTTTCAAAAATTATTTTCCTATCTCTAAAGTTATAACCCTTCCCCTCAGGTGTCTTCATTTGCTTCTCCCTCATCATATGTTTATTTTTACTGATTTAACTGTTGATTTTTCAGACCACACATGTAGGTGATCTGCGTTCAGGAATCACCACTGGCAGGAAATGGGGGATCAACTGTGTTCAAGGTAAGTGGCTTAGCCACACATGTATTTTCTCTCCAGTCCATGAGGCTATTTTATTGGGCAGAAGAGTAGGTTGCCTCATATCCGTCAGTGCTCAGGGATTAAAAAAAAAAACTGGGAGAAAAGGGTGTCATGTTGACCAGTTTGGGCAAAACTAAACAATGAAATTCCCTACACTCCATCTTCTTGTCTCCAGACCTAAGCAAGGTAAAGGCTAGGTTTTTTCTTTTTTGAGGGATGGGGTAAATAGAGATAAAATGCCTTTATTTTTAGGTTTTGGTGTAAAGAGAGTTGCCTTTATCTAATATGGATCTTTAGCAGGGTCTTCAACTTCCTTTGAAATATTTAAATACCTTCCTCTTTTTTTTTTCCAACAATTTTCCAAGGAAAATTGAGTGCTCCAATTTAAAATTCCACACTTACTTTATGCATGTATAGAATCAAATGTCCCTGGGCACGAGGTGGTATACTATTGCTGTCTGCTTTCATTTTTAAATTTCCAAACAAATCTTGGATCATACTCCATCTAACCAAGTTGGCCAGCTAAACACCTTCATGTTCCTTGCAGAGAAGGGAAGTGCTAGTTAGGAGGTCTCTTCTTTGCCTGCCATCAACATTATCAACCTCCTCACATCAGTATTTTGTAAACATCACAAGACCTATGAAAGATTTATCATTAGTGTCATTTCATAATTCCTGGTTGAAACCATCTGATGCATTTGGAAGATTTTCTAAAACCTTCTCAAATTTGACCTCTGTTAAACTGTTGTGCAGGGAAGTTACTATACAAATCATAGCATTTTAGTGTAAAATTTAGCGTTATTAAAATGTGTCTTAGGAGTATGCATAGTATAAGAGGGTTTATTGAGTCTCTTCTAGATCATGAAGAATTTGGCCATTCTGTCATTGATTTGTTTAAAGGAGATTTATATTTGGCATGATAAGAACATCCAAATGTAAGCATTATTCAGGGCCCTAATGGTGAGTTTGGATGATACATATTTGCCCTTGTTTAATTGTACTCATTTTTACAGTTAAAAAATACATTTTTTAAATTAAGGCCTCATTTAAAAAATTGTTTATAATAAGTTTCAGACAGCCTATATTCTAACAATTCCATCATCAGTGTCACTTTTCCACCGCTCTATTAGACTTTTTTAAAAATGTCAACAATGATCTGTAATTGCAATGGTCAAATCTAAAGATCTCGTTTTTTTAAAGCTCATTTCCCTTTCCTAACTTGTCATTTGACAATAAATGCCCTGTTTACTGGTGGAGGTTAAAGGGCTCAATATAGAGTGTGTCATCATCCAGTTGCTAACCTGCCCCTCTGAAAGAGTTCTTCATAAACACGTCTCTGGGAAGCAGCAAGAAGACAAATTAGCAACTTGAAAAATCAAGCTGTATTTTCACAATCTGTCATAATCTCTTTGATCTTGTTATGAAAGAGACTTGTCAGCTTTCCTTTCTCCTCTAAGTTACGGCTCAATAATTATCCAAATCTCCATGATGCTGTCATTACTAGGTGTGCTGTGAGCCAACTGCAATTCCACTCTGCTGCCCTTTGTATTACCATTTATGTTCCCGAACTTGTAAGAAATGATAGTGCAACGTGTGAGCACAATAGCTCACCAACATAGGGACTGTTTTAGCATTTAAACTGTTTCAAAAGGACTAAGCCACATCTTTAATGCAGCTGATAAAACAATAAAGGTTGTGGAGATAGTTTCAAGGGCGCAGAGCTAGCTTGGCATGCAGGAGGTCCTAAGTTTGATCTCTGGAGCTGCATATAAACCCCCCCAATACCCCTAGGGCCCGGATTTGCCACACACCACAGGGAGTACAGAGTAGGTTTGGGCCCCTGAACTACTGAAGAGCTCATCCTCTCACCAAAATTGGGAATTAAATATCAAAAACATAATTTGAAATAAATATTCTTTTTTAAAATTTCCAGATAGCCTCTTTAAAACAGTCATCCTCTGATATTTTCCCTTGGAAGAAAAGTAATGTTTCATTGAAAGAGTAGACATTTGAATATATTTGAACTCTGTTCTTTCCAAGAAATTTAAATTGCGGGGCCGGAGTGATGGTACAATTGGGGAGGGCATATGCCTTGCACACAGCCTCCTTGGGCTCTATCCCTGGCATCACATATGGTCCCCCAAACACCAACAGAAGTAATCCTGAGTGCAGAGTCAGGAGTAAATCTCAGCTGTGTGACTTTGGACAAGACAGTTAACCTCTCTGTGCCTGCTGGCCTATAAAGTGAGAATAGTGATAGCAACACTTTACTGAGTGCTCTGAATATTCAGAGAATTAGTACAAAACACCTGGAGCAGCACCTACATATATAAAATAATTATATTTTTAATCTAGTATTTTAAAAGCCTTTGTCCAGACTACTTATTAGCAGCAGAGGACATTAATATTCAGATGTTATTTAAATGAGGCTGGAAGATTAGACAGAGTCCCCAGGCAGAAAAGCAAATCAGCGAGCAACTGGGCGCATTGGAGGTGATGCTGTTTCCTCTTCCACAGGAACTTCTCTGAAATTTTCTCCTGCCAGGGAAGGGTACATTCCTGGAATGCCTGTTACAAGGGTAGGACTGACTTTCCTCTTCTTGCAAATAGCAATTCTTTGCTCCAGTCTGAGTTTCTGGCTCCCCTGGGAACTCAGGAGTTAGGGACTTCCCCAAGATGCAGAGCAAGTGGATCTCAGGCTCAGCTTAATGACTGCCTTGTGGGGCCCGTAACAGACACTAGCACCCATGCTGCATAAAGGCCTATAGTAGACATCACCTGCCTTAAGTGATGCCAGGCATTTCCTCAGATGATCAGGGTGCGTCGTACACAAGGGTGGTAACATCTTTTCAAGGCTGCCTCCTTACTCCCCTCTTCACCCAGTCACCTGCAGCACTTAGCCAGATAGCTGCAGCAGGATTTGTGAGCTATCAGGGGAACCCCACTCCTTCTGCTGGGAGCAACTCTGCCACCTGCAACAATATCTTGGCAATACTTTTTAATCAATGCTTTTCTCAAGCAGAGAAATATTGTTAGTGTTTCTGAATGAGACAGAACATTTTTTGCTAACATTCTCTTTCTAGTGAAGATTTTTAGTCCTTTTTTATTTAGATTGCATTTTCACTGATTAGTCCTAGAAGCATGTTATTTTATTCCACAGTAATCTAAGAATAATCCTCTCTTTTTTCCCTTATGCTTTTGATGTGTTTGAAATCACTGAGAACATTTCCTTTCTTCTTTCCCTTAACTACCTCTGATAATAATGGCTTTCATCATTGGCCATCGACAGAGATCTTTTTGAATACACTTTTGAGCCATAAATAGAGGGACTACCAGGGAATATTTGCATTTCACTTTAGACTGAAAATCTAGTAGCAAACAGAGCTTGAAATATGTTCTGTGGCACTGTCTGAAGCTGTGCATTCCACCTCTTAAATTACAATTTCACTTTTGCAAGGGCACTGCAGAAAGTCTGAGGGGCTGAATGGGGCCACCCACATTGTTAATTTGTGTAGATGCACTATCCAGACAATACAACACCTGGAAGTTAAGTCTCCTTTTTATTTATTTCTTTAGTTCCACCTGGAGTTATGAATTTAATAGATGATATTGAACATGCAGGAACAGTCCTGATAATAAATAAGATCAGGTTAAATAACGGTTATAAGGTACAGGTAAATGATACTTTACATGCACATCTAAAGTGCTGCTGCGCCAACTGCTCCTGCAGGCAGCAGGAATGATGTGAACACGACCACACGACTGGCGTATTCTTTCAGAGGCCCTCAAGACAATGACACAGTACAGTCAGGGTCTCTGGGAAGGAATAGCTCAGAAAAGCTAGGTGGGGCTCCTGCAGGATAGAATATTTGTCTAGTTGCATTTCCATGAACATTACCACTTTGGTTTGTAGATCTGTTTTGTTTGCTACTAATCGGGTCAGAGACACGTGACAGTTTGCCTCCAGGCAAGCGATCCTGAGGCCAACACTAAAGGGCAGAGTGAGAGGCTGTTCTGACAGCTTCTGGACCTCAGTGGAGTTTCAGAGAAGTGCTGGCAATGGCAAAACATATTTGTGCCATGTGCTCCCTCAAGCCAGCCGCTTCCCCACCCACATCTCAGGGACTCACCTGGCTTTGGCTCTCTTGTTCTTACTTCCGTGGGCCAGGCCCTCTTCTCAGCACTGGGGCTGAGATCTAGGGTCTACATATCTGTGGAGGAGTCAGACAGTGGCCCTCACCAGGAAACACAGGGTACTGTCAGAAAACCTGATCTTCCCCCTTTAAGTTTCATCAGTAAATGCTCGAGATGAGAGCCTCCTACTGAGACTATACCACCTACCCGGCAAAGCCTGGCAAGCCGTGTTTTATTTACTTGTTATGCCAAAAACTAGTAACATTTGGACCTCAGTTCCATGACCTGAAGAGTGGTTTCGGGCTCCTCCTGTCCCTGGAGCAAGTAGATGCCCTTGGGTTACACTTGCTTGTCACAGGACTAATGGAGATGTTACTAGTGCCCACTCGAGCAAATTGATGAACAATGGGAAGCCAGTGATACAGTGAACCGGAGGACCCTGTCTATTTGTTTGGATGCTGTAAAACTGAATACAGAAAGAGCAATACTGTATTGAAGGCATGTGCAACCTTAAATAAAATTGCTCAGATATGAGGAGTATTTTATGCTGAAGTCAAGGGAGAAAAGTCAGACCCAGGACCAACTTCCTAATTTTCTGACCCTTCTGTCACCAGATTCTTAAGAATTGGATACAACTGTAGCCTTTGGACTAGGTTTTTGGGCAGCAAGAAACCTACCTAATGGGTTAGCGTTAATTTTTTTCTTGCTTTTTTGAGTCACACCCAGCTACATTCAGGGGTAACTCCTGGTCCTTCATTCAGGAATTACTCCTAGTGTTGTTTGGAGGCCATATGGGATGCTGGGGATCTACCCTGGTGGACTGCGTGCAAGGCAAACACCCTCCCGCTGTGCTTTGACTCCAGCCCCATGTTAATCTTTCTTTAGAAGCCCCATATATTTAACTTCCCATGAGCTACAGCCCTTGGAAGCCTAAAATTCTCCTCTGCCACTTCAATTGTGTTTTTCTTTGGTCAGATACTAGAGACATTTCAAATTCTCGCAAACACTTTGAGTAACTGTCACTGGGTTCTTCTCTGTGTAGGCGTGAGGCATGCAATAAAGATGTATCTCTTTCTCTTAATTCTCTTGCTTTTTTCAGCCAGTCTAATTTGCAAGCTCTTGAGAGTGAGCCCAGAAGAATGAGTAAAATTAATCTTTTCTGTTGTCGCCCAACACTTATTGTTGTGTAGCCTTTTAGAATAACTTCACTGTCCCCAAATGCCTACCTATCATCCACCTTATTTTAAATTTAATGCCTAATGAGGGTGGTGGTGCTACAGGGGTTGAAAACTTGGAAGCAAGATCTGGGGCTACAAAAGCAGAGGCAGATCCATATTTGGTCAGTGCAAAGGATCAAACTCAGTCTGAGGCATGAAAGGCAAGCCTCTGAACTCTATCTAGGTGACATCCAGGGAGTCTTCCCCGGTTTTTTTTCCATATAATGCTCTAGCTTGCACAATGATCAAGCAAAGAACCCCTTTGGATTTGTAATGTTCTGCAACTGTAGGGAAAGCAATTTCAGTAATGCTCAATTAAGGAATATTTCCCAGGTCTCAGGGAGTACAATCCCTCAGAAACTTCGTGACGATCTGAAATATCTCAAGGATTGTACATTTGCTACATACAAAAGCCAAACACTAGTTAAATGAATTGCAAGAATACTGAAAAATCTAAAAAGGAGTATAAATCATAACAGAGCTTGTTCTGAAGTTTCCCCAGTTACAGAGAAAATGTCCGCATTCCAAACCACAACACGGACTTGTAAACAGACAGGACTTAGTCCTGGCTCACTTCTGTTCTCCATATTGTGGTTCCAGGAAATGTCTAAGAAGGGTCATTTTTCTGCTGTGTTAATGGCAGCTCAACCCATTGTTAATAATAGAAAACAGCATTTGGAGTTAAAATTTAATCAAGTCCTTGGCATTCCCAATTAGGATTATAAGGTGTTTTATTTGTTCTGTAATGGCATTTCAAAAAGGGCACAAAAAGTTTTGCTTTACACTCGGAGAGAAAATTATATAGCAATGTAAACTGCTCATTTTGTCAGAGTAACAACACTCCTTGACGCCTGTCTCTCTCTGGCCAAAGTGAAATGATTCCATCTCTTTTTTGGCAAAAAAATTATGCTGAGGAATAACTCAGAAGCATCTACAATTGTCTAGAGATTTTATAAGTTCATAAAATACAAGGAAAACATACCCAACCTCGGTGTACAGTCTTGGAAATACCAGATCGATTATTATTTTAAATATAAAGTAAAAAAGAGGAAACTCAATATTTAAAGAAGCCTCAGAGGTTTAACAATAATTGCTTGATATTTGTTCTTCTTTAAGAGCTCGATGAGGTGGTAAATGGTATTCAAGAGAGATAAGTAAACCCTAGAAAAAGGAAATATCCAACAGTAGCATGCATCTGACAGAAATACATACGCATATCCGGAACATGTTGTTGTGAGGCTTCCCAAAAACGTTACCTCTTATGAGAAACACTTTTCAGGGGAGCGGCTCTCACCCACTCCACTCAGTGCTACCACGCCTGCCCTTGTTGGGTTACTCTGCCAGAGATTTTCAGCACCCTGCCAGGTTGCTTGCTCCTAAATTGACTTGTGCCATAGGGGAGTGATTATGCAGAACAAAAGCTTTGAGCACCATATTCTCTAAGAGGATTTAGAGAGAAATCTCTGGAGGAAGTCTGCACTCTGTGAAGAAAATGTAACTTCAAAGCTTCCTGCAGCTGGAAAGCCCCTAACTCATTAATACAAAGAGGAGGGAGGTGATTCCTGTGAAAGTCAGAGCTAAAGGTAGAAATTCTTGAATGGAATGTTTGTTGATGGTGGGTTTTCTGAATACATGAATATATTAGCATGGACCCAATTCTGAAATCAGTTTCCATTATGTGGGACTAGGAGGGCAGTTTATTTTTGAGAAACAGGCCTGGTATTGTTGAATTTGCTGCAAACTGTCTTGGGTTTATCACATGGATGGCCATGTGGTGATAACACTCCTAATGGAAGGCCATTACTTTATGGAATTTAATTCCATCTGGAACTCAATCTTATTTATTCCATCGATTGAGGTTTGATGAGAATTTATCCGCTTTCATTGAAAACCAGAAGTGTGACTTTCACACTGTCATTGGGATAATGGAGCCCCGTTGGCATCTCTATGTTAGTGTCCTCTGTGCAGTGCAGGGTTTTAAATCAATAGCAGAACTTGAGCTTACATGTTATACATTAAGTTGTGTTCTTTCAAATTTCATATATTGTAGTTCTAATGCCAATGTGTCTTTCTCTGTTTAAATTTCTTTGGAGATAATGCAGTGAGCATGATAATTAAGTTTAAAAAAGGTCAAAAAGATGACCGCTATTCCCAAAAAGACTAGTGATATTATAAAGGAAAAGAGCAGACTTCGCGATGCTTCGACAGGCCAACAGGCAGGCGTGGGAGCACTCAGTGACTATCACAAATCAGAAAGGAAGATTTTGCCAGAAGCAAACTCTGCCAGCCAGTTAGTCTTGGATTTCCAACTCTAAAATTGTGAGAAATGGAGTTTGGCTATTCAGATTCTCACTTAATATCATTCTTAAGTTATTGGAAGAACAAGGTATAAAGAAACCCTTTTGACCACAGATGATTGATGTAAAAGAGAATTAAGTCATTAGAGGACTCTAGTCACAAAAAACATCACCAAACATATTAATAACTATATATCATTATCACTATCTTCCCGTTCATCATCAATTTGTTCGGGGCGGACTCTAGTAACATCTCCATATGTCCTGTCTCATGCTAGTAGAGCCCAAGGATATCTGCTTGCTCCAGGAACATAAAGAACCTCAAACCATTATATTAGGTCATAGGATGACCTAACATAATTGTTACTGGCATTTGGCATATCAAATACAACAAGGGCAGCTTGTCAGGCTTGCCGTGCAGGTGGCATACTCTTGTAGCCACCTCTAAATACAGCATTTATTGATGAACTGCGTGGACCGCTTGCGCCACGTGAGCCGGGCTATGATAGGTTCCTCTGCTGGATGGAGTTCTGACGAAAGGGAGGTCTGCATGTGGAAAATGGCAGCCCTCATGGAGTGGGGGTCGACTGGCTTGTTGTGAGGCTCTGCTGGGGTGGCGGGCTAGGACTAGAACCCTTCATCCCTTCTGGGTGTCTCGTGAGTGGCTGGGCACAGGGAGAGCTGGTAGCAGGTTTGCCCCATGTCTGCGTAGTCTCTGAATCAGCATAACTGGGCCAGATTAAAAAAAAAAACCCAGGTATTTAAAAAAAAAAAAAAAAAAAAAAAATATATATATATATATATATATATATATATTTAAATATTTGAATCATTGAATCATTGTGAGATAGACTATTACAAATCTGTTCATGATTGGATTTCGTGTTTCAGTGTTCCAACACCCATCCATTCCTCTACCAGTGAACATTTCCCAACCAATGTCCCTAGTTTCCCTCCCACAACCCCACAATCTGTCTTTGAGGCACTTCTCTCTCTCTCTCTTTTTTCACTCTCTATCTCTCTCCCTCTCTCTGTATCTCTGTCTGTTTCTCCTTTTGTGCATTGTAAGCCTGTAAACCCAAGCATTTTTAATATTAAGCAATTATTTATAATTATTAATTCATCCATTTATCCATTCATTTATTCATTCATTTTACAATATGCTTGTTCATATTGTAAAATGGATGAATAAATGTTTAGAGTTCATTTAGAGTTTCTCTGACTGGAAGTCTTTCCTGGTATTGGTGACATAAAACAAGACTCAAGGGGGCCGGAGCGAGAGCCCAGCAGGTAGGGCGTTTGCCTTGCACGCAGCCGGCCTGTGCCGGCCTGGGTTTGATCCCCGACATCCCATATGATCCCCAAGCACCACCAAGAGTAATTCTTGAGTGCAGAGCCAGGAGTAACTCCTGAGTATTGTCGGGTGTGACCCTAAAAGCAAAAAAAAAAACAAGACTCAAACCCATACAATGTGTTCTTTTGTTATAGGGAGCATCACCCTTATTCATAGTCACTCACTTCCACTGGTACAACTGAGATATGTCAACAGATCTCATGTGGAATGTAGAGGACAATCAAGAAAATGGGAGTCCCGGGGAAATATATATATATATGGGGAAGAATATGTAAACTCCACCAAGATTGTGGTCTTGACCAATAATCAATTTTTTTCTATCTACTTGATCACTTGGTCACTTGACATCCCGTTGTTCATGGATTTGCTCGAGTGGGCACCATTAACATTCCCATTTGACCCTATCACGTGCCAGTGTAGCCCAATGGCATCTGGTTGCTTCAGGAATATGAAGAGCCTCAAACCGTTCATTCAGGGTCTTGATGAAGAAGTCTGACCATCTTGTAGTTGGGCAGCCACGTGATCTTTTGACATCCCATGGAATCCATTCGTAACGGTTCTAGTCCAGCGGTCATTTCCAAATCACATTATATGTCCAGTCCATCTGATTTTCATCCTTTCTATCCTGTCTCGCTTGCCTTGGCTTGGCAAACGAGAGAGCCGTCCCTGACTCTGGAACAGCGACGGAGGTCGGGTCTCTAGATTCCTTCTCTCACTTGAGTGAGGTTCCCAAGAGTCAGTGTTCCTGAGACTAGAATGCACATACACTTTTCTTTAGCATGCAAGAGTGTGTCCTTTACTCTCCAGTGCTGCTCCTCCACAGAAGTTCTCAGCGTCTCTAAGGGCTCTTCTGTGACTCACCCTACACAAATTCTTGCTTCTGGGGCCCTTTTCCATTCAGCCCTGCCACTTAATCCCTGCAGCTTGTGCCTTTAAATCCCTCTGCCCTAACACCGCATAGACTCGCACAGTGTACTATTTTGAGGAATGTAGGAGACTAATGGCTATCCACACGTCACACAGAGTATGGACTGCAATAAAATCAGCCGCTGCGAGTCTTTGTAGTCCATTAGTTGGTCCTGAAATGGAAAATTCTCACTGGACATATTCCTTTCTTCCAGATTTGATTGCTCCCTGGAATACCACAGCCTTTCCAGAGCCTGTTCAGAGCAACTGCTTTCCCCTGGATGCTTTCTCTACATAGACCTTTCTAATGCAAGCAAAATTCCCCTCAATCAATGCTAGATATCTTACAAAGGTTAACATTTTATATGAATAAACTAAATAATATGCTAAAGTGTTTTATAAAGAAATGTCCTAATTTCTTTGACTTTAAGCCGAAAAGAAAGACAAAGAAAAAATTACAGAAACCTTATATACCTCACTTCATTTTAATAAGTCATCTTAAAACTTGGCAGGAAACTCAGACATAAAATCAGACACAAAAATCTAGCAAAACAGATATAACATCACAAAAGCTGCCATAGTAAAGCAAATATCCATAAGTGTCATTTACATTTACATAGAACTGCACAAGCAAGGTGCAAGGAAGCATAAAATCAGAGAAACTTCTAGGTGGTTATTTCCAAGAGACAATATTCTGATATTAGAAAACTGGGCATCTTTTTTATTTTATGAATTATAGTGATTATTTGCAAGGACACCATATCATTTATGTAATCAGAAAAAATAATTCATTGTTTTGTTTTTCTGCAGAACATTATTTACAGCTTTTTCATATAAATATAAATAGGATCCTATTTTGGCAGGATTATCCTTTCTATCCTGGGAAGACAAGGTAGGCCAGCAGAATAGCATAAAACACATTTAATACCTTGAGAGCAGCACTTGCATAAACTTGTATTTGGTTTCTCTGTATTTCTTCCAGTGGCTTTACAGTAGGATTGGAACATAAATATCTATGCATTTAGATTCATGTCACAGTGATACTAGGTATAAGAGAAAAACAACAACTTGTATTGCATCTGACGATATAAATCTGCTTTCAGTCCAGTCAGTGCCAGAATGCATGTTATTCACAAAACAGATACACACAGTTTGCACTATGCAGATGTGAGAAACACCTGCACTTTACTGCATACGTTTTCTAGAAGCAATCTAAACTGTTTGGCAATAGCACACAGGGCGTGATGAGGTGAGGCGAGCACAGAGGTCATTGTGAGCTAAAGTTTGTGGGTGGATTGGGTGACACAGAAACAAAGGAGTCACGATTAAGGGGTGCAACCACTTAGGAGGTGACAGACACAGCACAACCCAATTTGGGGGAGTTGTGGTTAACGTCAATTCAACTCAGGTATTATCTTTTGTCAATAGCAATCCCAGCTTGCAAGGTCAGTTTGTATCATTTGGTGCTGAATCTGCAGAATGATTTAGCTCTTATTTCATTATATAGAAAAATGTAAGAGGGAGTTTAAGCAATAATACAAATGGTGCAGGCTTTGCCTTGCACATGGCTGATCCCTGACATCCCATAGGTCTTTCTATCCCTCTAGGAGTGACTCATGAACTCAGAGCCATCAGTAAGCCCTGTACTCTGCTGGCTGTGGTCCCCAAACACAACACAACAAAAAGGAAAACAGTAAAATGTTATAATTGGGTTCCACCTTGACAGTTTAGAACTACACATACTTATGTTATCTTATAGTTTTGAATGGCTAGCTTCCAGGTTAGTGTGGTAAGTTCTAACAGCCTTCTTTCTGGAAGTGGATGAAAATCCATTTCCTTCTCTTTTCTAGCTTCTAGAATCTGCCCACATATTTGGCTCCTTCTTCAAAGCCAACAATGTTGTGTCTTTTTGATCCTTCAGTACAGGCTCCCTCTGATCATAATCAGGTAAGGTTCTTTCCTTTTAACGACCATTGTGGTTGCATTAGACTCACCCGGATAATCCAACTAATCTCTCCATCTCAAGGTCCTTCAAATAATCACAGTTGTAAAGTCACATTTGCCATATAAGGCAATCTGTTTATAGGTTTCATGGATTAAGACAGGACTATCTTTGAGAGATTATTTATTAATCTGCCTCCTAAATTGATTGTGAAGTATGGTGTAATAATACAGGATAATAGCAGGGAAAATGTTTGCACAGAGATTTTCAGGTCTGATAACATTTCATTCCTAATGCCAATGTCTGTATGTTCATCAAAAGAGAGACTTTGAAAGGTGTTTCATTATCATTTCATGATGTTAAAGCAGCAAGAATTAACCTTGAACAGTAAGTACTAGGACGTAATGGTGCCCAGAGTCACACTGCTGCTCAATTATCAAATGGTGGGCCATTGTGTTGCACATAGATGGAATTTACAAATGTGGTTATTTAAGTATAAAGCAATACCATGTTCATATCTAAAGTAGTTAGCAAACATTAATTTGTGAAGGTGAAGTAACGGGAAAGAATCTGTTCTGGGAGAAATTGCATTAAATTCTAGGCATCTAAGTGTATAAGAATCTTCATTTCCTTTTCCATTTGTTAAGTAGCTTTTTATTACTATTTCATCTGTAAAGCTAATGAATTGTCTCCTTAAACACTGTGTACTTAGCTTTTATGGTTTAAAAATAGTATTATTAAAATAACTTAAGTAAGAGTGGTTTTTGAATTTCATTGCATTTGGCTAGTGGAAGTAAATTGCATAATTATTACTTCTCTGGCTCAAAAATGCTGGTTCTTATACTCAAGCCCACTTTCCCTGAATATTAAATAAAAGAGAGAGAGCTGGTAATGAAGATTATGTGATGCTACTTAAGGAAGAGATCCTAAAGAGTAAAAAATGTCTGATATCCATTTGGGAAAAATTTGTGTTACTAATATATTTTCACTTAGGATTTAAAATAAAGTAGTTTCAGTTGAATGTAGTGAATGCTTTGTTTTCCTAATTGTTTCCCCCTTTCTCTTCCTAACAGGCTCATGACTGTCCAGATCCTTAGGACATTCTATCCATAATTTGGTCCTGACCCTAGGAATTAATGAAAACAAATCAGTATGACTTCCTTTACCAAGTTGCAAGGATGCAAGTGAAAAATCAGGGATAATAGAGTTTGTCCGTGGTGCTCTTTGTGGGGATTTTAGTTTTTGATCGGGAACACCTTTCTTTTGATTGTCAATGGGTGTCAATACCTGTGTTTAAACTATAAGAAAACAAAACCTGAATGGAAAGGTACGCTGTTTTGTGAGGAGGAAAAAGTTACTTAAAATGAGTGTTTCTGACGATGAACTTAGTTTCTGAAGATCACCATGGTATACAGCATGGCAATATTATATTATAAGAGATTTGTTTAGATTCATATGTTGGCACACTCAGAGGGCCCCAGAAATATACTTTAATGTGTGCTTTGAAGTCGAATGCAGGGAGAAAATGAGTCAGACATATGTGGAATAACAGCACTTATTGGAAGCCAGGGTGGGATGGACTTTGGCAGGTAGGAAATAAACTCACTGAGTATTTTGACTCTACTTGAGTCAATAAGAAGACTAATAATGTAAGCAGATGGCAATGTCTACATGAAGCTTATTGCTGTTTGCTTATAGGTTGCACTTATATAAGAAAATAAGTCTGTGGCATATCTTCCAAAGCTGGTAAAAGGTCAAAGAGAAGTGTGCAGTGGAGGAACATTAAGACCGATAGGTTTTATCCTTGAAGAACACTCGCTAAACCAAAGAAGCAAGGCATTGCTAACAAAATTCAGAAACTGGAGTTCAACGTCTCAGAATTCAATTGTAGAATTTGGAGGTAAAAACCTCAGAGTCTCAGTCTTAATTACCATTAAAATTTCAAGCTGTAAATGTTCCATATTTCTCATCCTTTCTATGACATATTTTATGCACTCTATTACTTTAAACAAGAGATCTTAAATGGTCCTTTAAGACCACACATTTAAGGAGAATGTATACATTTCCCTTTAAGCAAATGAAAATACATATGAATTGACTGCTGCTTTTAATTCTAGGAATTATTGAATAAGACTAATAATACTTTTAGTATCTTCTCAGTTGCTAAGATATAAAAATGGTTTGGGGAAAAGTAATGAATTTATATATTCTACTCCTAACTTAGGATGGCTCACAGAACTAGGTTAATAATAATTCTTGGTTCATTATATAGCTCTCCTGATTATTTGCATAATTTTTTGTATTATGAACACTCAAACATATAATGAACACTCAACTCTGCCTAGAAAATGAAACATTACCATTATCTTACACCAACCTGATTGTCTACCTCCTTGTCCAGGAAGCAGTAACCATCTTTATTTAGTTAGCTTTGTTCTGTGGACACAATCAGTGATAATCAGGGTCTACTTCTGACACTGAGCAGAAATCCCTCCTGGAGGTGCCTGAGAGACCATATGAAGTACCAGGAACCTTGCAGACATTCTCCATGTGCAAGGCAAGCACCTTATCTGCCTCTCCTGTGCTCACATTTTATTTGCTCTCATCATTTAGGTTATGCACCTAATAACATAGTATTTAGCTTAGTTTGCCTTTGAACTTTTCTAAAGAAGTTGCAAGTAGTCTTCTTGGATTTTTGTTCAATAATATTACTTTTATTCATGGCGGTTGTGGCTAGTTCCTTTAATGTTCACTGTTGCATAATTTTCCATGCCATATTTTTATGCATCTGCCAATAATAGTAATTTGAATTGCAGAATTCTGCAATTCAAAATATCTTAAAACAAATTGTTTATTTTTATTTATTTATTCTATTGAATGAGGTCTATAATTGTTACTGGTTTTTGGCATATCAAATACAACACGGGTAGCTTGCCAGGCTCTGCCATGCGGGTGAGATACTCTCGGTAGTAGGCTCTGAGTTTGTGCATTTACTGATGAACTGGGACACCTCATTCCCATGACCGGAAGGAATGGTTTGAGGCTCTTCATGTTCCTGGAGTGAGCAGATGCCCTTGGGCTACACTAGTACATGACAGGAAGTATGGAGATGCTACTGGTGCCTGCTCGAGCAAATTGATGAACAATGGGAAGACAAGTAATATAAGATTTTACTGAACCATTGTGAGAAACAGATAGCTGTTAATGGTGGGTGTTAAGGCTTGAAAATAACTATTGGAGGGGGTTTGGCTCTCCCTCATGGAGGTCCCAAGGCTCCAAGCTCAAAGGACCTCCTATGGTTCCACAGGGGGGACCATGGCAGCAGATGCTGGGGCCTAACTGGGTCCCAACCAGTATTCACTTTCCCTTATAGGTCCCACCTGTGTCCAGAGGCCAGTACTGTTTCCCGAACCTGTCCGTGGAATAAGGAGCAAGGCTAGAGGTTCCTAGGTCGGTGGGTGTGGCCCTGAGCTCCAGCCAACACAGCCAACAGTAGGACCTCCAATACAGTCAGACACTCCAGATCCACTGCTGCGCAGGTGCGTGGCCCCTCTGCGGCCGGCGTTAACTTTAGACTCTAACATATTTTAGCACCAGGTCCTTCCCAGGATTTTTTCTCATTTGTACACTTCAAGGATCATTCTATTTGCAACAAACTGGAGAGGTTATGGGGAATGAGGAATTAAGATGTCACACTAGAACTCACTATTAAATATTCAGATAGAGGCGTCATACAATTGTTAGTATCCATAGGACACGCCACAAAGTGTGACAGGAGAGAGAAATACAGGGACATAGACAAAGAGATAGATAGAGAAATAAAATGTGCCTGCAATAGGGGCAGGCAGGGTTTGGGTTGTGGGGCGTATTTGGGATATGGGTGGTGGGAATTGGGCACAGGTGGAGGGATGGTTGCTGGAACACTGTATGACAGAGACCCAATTATGAACATCCTTGTAATTGTACATCTCACATGGTATACTAAAAATTAAAAAAAAGTAGATTCATGGCACAGATATATGACTTTTGTATTAATCCTAACATTCATTTCATCTCAGATGCTCTTCCCCCCATTTCTATAAAGTGCCTGCAGGAGAGCGTAGGTAAGACCTGGTCTGGTGAATCAGCGTTTGAATGGCCTAGGCCAAGTCGGCTAACCTGATAGAATTGGCCCTTTCGAATATGTGCTAGTCTCTGTGGTGTAAAGTGATATCTCATTGTTGTTTTGATTTGCATCTCTCTGATGATTAGTGATGATGAGCATTTTTTCCCATATGTTTTTGGCCATTCATTTCTTCCTTGTTGAAGTTTCTGTTCATTCTTCTCCTCATTTTTTGATGGGGTTGTTTGTTTTCTTCTTGTAAAGTTCTACCAGTGCCTGATATATCCTGGATATTAACCCCTTATCAGATGGGTATTGGGTGAATATTCTTTCCCATTCTGTGGACTGCCTTTGTATGTTAGTCACAGTTTCTTTTGAGGTGCAGAAGCTTTTTAATTTCATGTAGTTCCATATGTTTATCTTTTATCCTAGTTGCTTTGTTAGTGATGTTTCACCTTTGAAGATGCCTTTAGCTTCAATGTCATGGAGGTTTTTCCTATATTTTCTTCGATGTACTTTTATGGATTCAAGTCTGATATTGAGATCTTTAATCCATTTTGATCTGATTTTTATGCATGGTGTTAGACACAGGTCCAAATTCATTTTTTTACATGTCGCTGCCTAGTTTTCCCAACACCACTTGTTGAAGAGGCTTTCCTTACTCCATTTTGGACTCTTTGCCCCTTTATCAAAGATTAAATGATCATGTGTTTGAGGTTGGGTGTCAGGATATATTCAAAAGAGCAAGAACAACAAGTGCTGGCATGGATGTGGGGAAAGGGAATGCTGGCTGGTACAGCCTTTCTGGAAAACAATATGGACATTCTTCCAAAGCCTAGAAATTGAACTCCCATTTGACCCAGCCATACCACTCCTGGAATATACTCTGGGAAACCAAAAATATGCAGCAGAAACACCATAACTACTTTTATGTTCATAGAAGTATTATTCATAATAGCTAGAATCTGGAAACAACCAGAGTGCCTGAGAATCGAGACTGGATAAAGAAGCTTTGGCACATCTACACAGTGGAACACTATGCAGCTGTTAGGAAAAATGAAGTTATAAAATTTGCCTATAAATGGATGGACATGGAGAAGATTATGTTGAGTGAAATTAGCCAGGAGAGACAGATACAGAATGACTGCATTTATTTGCATGGCATAAATATATATGTACATATTATGATACCAATATCCAAGGTCAAGTGAAACATGTATCAGAAGGTCTTGTCAAAGATGGAAATTATCACAAACATGTGGGAGTCAGAGGCTAGGTAAGACAGAAAATGGAACAATGTGCTAAAATTGTTGAAAATACTAATATCAACCTAGAACTGAGCATTAAATAGAGGCAAAAGCGATACACATGACAACCTTTTAATGCATGTCTGTAATCCATAGTCTGGAAGGGAAGGAAAAGAAAAAGAGAGAGAAAGGGAAAGAAATAAAGAACCTGCCATGGAGGTGGACTGGAGGGGGGAGTGAACTGGGGACATTGGTGGTGGGAGATGGGCACTGGTGGAGGGATGGGTGCTGGAACACTGTATGACCAAAACCCAAATACAATTAAAATGAACTTTTTAATTGTATATCTTTGTAATTGTATATCTCATGGTAATATAATAAAATACTTAAAAAAAAAAAAGGCAACTAGCAAGCAAAAAAAAAAGTTGGCCCTGAGACCCATTCTGGTTCGAGGACTATGAGATATTTAGGGTAGGGCGTTTGCCTTGCACGCGCCGGCCCATGCCAGCCTGGGTTTGATATCCGGCATCCCATATGGTCCCCCGAGTACTGCCAGGAGTAATTCCTGAGTGCAGAGCCAGAAGAAACCCCTGAGCATCGCAGGGTGTGACCCCAAAAAAAAAGAAAAAAAAGAAGATTTCTTCCTTGCTCTTTCTCTGCCTGCTCATTACCTTACCTGTCTCCAACTTGGGTGGGCTCTCAGCCCAAGCACATGGTTTGGGGTCCAGCAGCCATCTCGGTTTGAGGATTCAAACCCAACATGTGGCCTGAGCCTGGCAAGAAACTGAAAATTTGAGGTTTCTCCTGTCCTTGGATTGTAATGCCAAAACATGTGTGAGTAAAAGCCTTTTGGAACTTTGCTGGATTCTCCAGTGACTGTCTCTCCAACAGTCACCGGTCCCCTTGGGGCAGAAGGGGTTTTGTTTCTACTCCCCCATATTGCTCGAGAAACACAACTGTGCCCCAACTCAGCAGAGAGATGTTTCCTGATAGCCATTTCCCCAACAAACTCATACAGCTGGTGGATAGACTTTTGAAAAACATGTTCATTGTCACTTATGATTAGGGAAATGCAAATTCAAACAGAACTGAAAGAGCATCTCCCATTCCAGTGGGAATAGTGTATATCCAAAAGCCTGGAAATATCCAGTATAGGCAGGGTTGTGGTGAGATAGGCACCCTCATTCATTTTGGTGGATGTTACTCAGACAACCTTTTGGAGATCGTTGTGGGGATCTTTACAATAAGTAGGAATAGAGCACCCATATTACCCCGGACTTTGTTTAACACCTGTCTCTCCCTGTTCCTCTCTCTCTAACTAAGCCCATATACACGTGTGCATATGTACTTATGTATACATGTTTTGTTTATGTATGGCTCCTTCTTTCTTTTTCATTTTATTTATTTTATGTCTTTCCCTGTCTGAAAATACACTATTTTTGTCTCCAACTTTATTGAGATGTTATTTGAAAATTGTATGACTTTGACATGAAATGTGTTTTTGGTAAATTAATTATTACAGTTCTTATCGTTAATCTGGATATCTGGAGGAAAGATTTTCAATCTTCTTATTTATTTTCCTGATAAAAATGAGGCTATATTGAGAGGGTTTTCTTTCATAAAATTATCAGAATTAGATCATCAAATTTAGGAAAATTTTCTTTTATTAATATTATATCAGACTATAGATGAGTTTAGAGATTATTTGTATTATTTATATAATAGTTATCATTCATAAATATAGCTAATCTCTGGTTATTTAGGAGAGATATAATTAGAAATGTTTATGTTTTTGCCCTTTGATCTCTATTTTTTATTTTATGTTGCTTTAAAACAATGGCTATCAGTGTTGAATGTTCATAAAAACACTTAGAAGTTAAAAAATAAAGGCTCCCAAGTGTTATCTACAACACTTATATCCTTATATATGGAGATGTGCATTGGGTGTTTGTGTTTTTTCCAAGTGCATACAGATAGTCCTTTTCTGTAACCATCAGTCAAAAAAACACTTTAAATGAATTCTTGTTAGTAAACTATCTCCTTGTATACTAAAACCAGATGCTTGTGAAATATTCCACTAAGTCTTATGTGGAATAGCTGAAAGATAAAATTCTATAGAGAATGCTGTCACTGGTTACTGTGGAATGCATAAGTAGCTTCTCTCTTTTTAAGGTCCAAATTAATTCTGTTTATGTCAGTGACTTCACAAGGACTGAAATAGTGTACCTACTGCTTTCTGACATTGTCATGGAGGAGTAAATTGCTATAGCATTTCAAAAGTACAGGAAAATGTGGCTTATGATCACAGAATGCTTAATAACATTTGAATCAAGCATGAGCGATGGTGATTTCAATAGGCCATATCATATTATCTAAGTTGCAGATTATATCAGCTAGGGTAATATAACTGCATTCTGTGATGTTTATACACAATGAAACCATTACTAACATACTTCTCAGAATTTATCCTTGTCATTAAGTAACACTTGACTATATTTCAGAGGACAGCTATAGAGAGATATCTTTTTTAAATATAGAAGCAATGAAAATAATTATTTAAAAGTACTGGCATTTGACGCTACATAAAAGACATAACTTCAAAGAAATATACACTGTCTTTGATATTAATATGGGCAACAGCATAACTATTTGATATAAAAATAAAATTTTTAGCTTCCCACCAGGTGCATTCCCGCGGTGGCAGCCCCTGACCACTGGGCTCCAGGAGAAAAGGCTCCAGCTTTGAGGAGGGGAGCGACCCCCACCCATCGGCGCAGGAACTCCCTCTGACGCCATCCAGCCCCGACGCCCAGCAGATCTCCACGCTCTTCCCACCAGGTGCATTCCTGCAGCGGCAGGCCCTGTATATCTTTTTATTTGTATATCTCACGGTGGTATAATAAAATACTTAAAAAAAACACAAAATTTTCCCTCTTATTGAGCAAAAATAGGAAGGATGAAATAATAAAATCATTTTAATGTAATTTGATAATTTTATTTATTTTTATTAAAGCAATTTGTTCGACTTCTGTTGGTACTACGTCTCTACTTAGCTATGCTACTTAATTACTTATAAAGAGTTAATATTATTTTATTGTCTTCTCATCTATCATCTATAAATTGGGTTATTGACAACATATTCTGGCTATAGGATTGAAAAACAACTGGCAGGAGAACAATTTAGTAATTGTTTCGCACCTATAGCTTATAATATTTATAAATATTATTATCAAAACACTCAATGAAAATTGTTAACCCTATTCTGTATTCAATTTTTTTAAAGGGTAGAATACACAGCTGACTGTGCTTAGAGCTTACTCCTGGCTTTACACTCAGGGATTAATTTGGTGGCACTCAAGGGACCATGTAAGTGCTGGGTATAGAATCTGTGTCATCTGAATAAAAGACAAGTGCCCTGCCCATAAGTGATTCATCATGTCCACCAAGAACATTCATGGGAACTCACAGTTCCAGAAGGCTGAAGTGAAATGTTGGACACGGGAAACTCCTGGTGGACAGTTCCACAATGAAATTGACCACATCATCTTCAATCGATGGTTTTGTCTGACCGATGTTGCTGTCGTCCCCAAATTCCAAACAGTATCGGACCACCGTCTCCTTCGTGCAAAATTCTACTTCACGCAATGGGGGAGAAAAGGCTTCAAAGTTTAAGAAAAAGAACTCCCAGAAGCGACCACCAACTGGGAACTCTTTGGAACCATTGCAGCAATATGGGAAGATACCATTTGACAACATCGATGAAGAATACAACTGACTAGTTCAGCACCTCCCTGATTGTGCGAAGAACCACATTGTCTCCATTGCTCCTTGTACCAATTGCTTCCACTCTGCGGCCAGCACCGGCGCAGATAATCCTTTATATTCCCCTGTTCTGGGAGGTTATCAGTGAAGAGCATGAGATGGATGCTACTGGCAGATACACTGGCAACAATGACCAGCAGCTGCAGACGATCAGTATCTACTACAGTGAAGCCACAGTAAGCGGGTATGGAGAGAGAGAAGGACACAAAAGGACGCCTGTCTTCAGAAACTCTCGAGCTCATTTGCCAACGTGGCAAGGCGCAAGCCTCAGGCAACCAAATGCTAATGTACAAGCTTGCAAACGGTGCAGAGAACTATAAAAGAAGACCTCAAAGACAGAAGAGCAGAAATACTGGAAGATGCAGCAGAAGCCAGGAAAAGCATTTGCACCGCCCGCCTGTCCTTCGCCAATTATAAGACCAAGATGACTGCCCTCCGACGCCCTGATGGATCTATCACATCTTCCAGAAAGGCAATGGAGAAGATTATCCATGACTTCTACTCAGATCTCTTTGATAGCCACATCCACCTGCCCACATACCAAATTCCACAGGATGGATATGTCATTCCCAACGTTCTCCCTACTGAAATCTGACATGCTATTTCGTCAGTAAAGAAGGGAACAGCACCAGGCCCAGACAAGGTCAGACCCGAACACCTGAAGAATCTGCCATCGGTACTCATCAATACACTCGCTTGACTCTTCACATGCTACTGTCTGAATGCAAGGTACCCTCCCAATGGAAAACCAGCAGGACAGTTCTACTGTTCAAGCAGGGAGACATTCACGACATCGGCAACTATCGTCCATCTGCCTGTTGTTCTTCATCTACAAGCTGTTTACACGAGTCATCCTCAACTGGATTGGCAGAACACTAGATGAAAGACAACCATGCGAACAAGCTGGCTTCCGGAAAGGATTCAGCACAATCGACCATATCCACACAGTAACCAAGCTCATTGAGGTTTGTAGGGAGTACACCCGTCTCACGTTCATTGATTTAAAGAAAGCCTTTGATTCTGTGGAGACTGACACAGTCATCGAAGCCCTAGCCAAACATGGTGTCAAACCCAATACATCAAGGTCCTTCTTGGGCTGTATTATGGATTCACCACCAGGTTCTCACCATTCTACAAAGAAGTGATCATTGATGTCAAAAGAGGGGTTCAAGAGGGTGATACCATTTCACCAAAACTCTTCAGCGCCACCCTCGAGAACATCATGTGGCAATTAGAATGGGAAGGAATGGGAGTGAAGATAGATGGTCAGCAACTACACTACCTCCGCTTCGCTGATGACATCGTTCTAATAACACCAAACATTAGCCAAGCGGCACAAATGCTGGCTGACTTCGACCAAGAATGTTGAAAGATAGGTATACAGCTGAATCTAAAAGAAAACTATGTTTATGAGAAATGAACTAGTTCCAGAGGCCCCATTCACTCTCAATGGAACAAACATCTCTGAATGCAGCAGTTATGTGTACCTAGGTCGAGAAGTCAACCTGATGAATGACCTAAAACCTGAGCTGCGCAAGAGGACGAGAGCAGCATGGAATGCCTTCTAGTCATCGAAGAAATAGCTAAAAGGACAAATCACCTTCGGCTCTGGGCACATCTCTTAGACTCCACCATTCTTCCTGCATTAACCTACTCCTCAGAGACCTGGGCCTTACGAAAACAGGATGAGAATGCTATTCGGGTCTCCCAGAGAGGAATGGAAAGAGCTATGCTTGGAATATCACGCCTCACTCAAGTGAGAGAAGGAATCTGGAGTTCCAACCTCCATAGCTATTCCAGAATCAGGGATGCTGCCTCGTTTGCCAAGGCATCGAATATCAGATGGGCTGGACATGTAATGCGATTTGGAGACGACTGCTGGACTAGAGCCATTACCGACTGGATCCCACGTGATGTCAAAGATCACGTGGCCGTCCTACTACAAGATGATCAGACTTCCTTGTCAAGACCCTGAAGGAACAGTTTGAGGCTCTTCGTATTCCTGAATCAACCAGATGCCATTGGGCTACATTGGCACCTAAATGGGTCCAATGGAAATATTACTGGCACCCACTTGAGCAAATAGATGAATAACGGGATTCAAGTGATCAAGTGATCAAGCCCTGCCCATTGTACTGTCTCTGTAGTCTGTGTTTTTATTCAATATTAATGTTAGATTCTAGCACCGTCCGGTGACACTGATAAAATTTAAAAAGGATGTGTTAGGTAAGATTCTGTAATAAAGTACAATTAGGAACCTCATTTCACGATTGTAATTCTATTTAAGATACCGCATAATCATTTGTCAGCTTAGAGCACTTTATTCCAACAGTCCAACTAGATTCTAGGACTACCGTTGTTTCATAGTAAAAGGCTTTCTAGATGCACACTCATCAAGCTCAGATGCAATGAGGTAAAGAGCTCATAGCTGAGTGGAAATCAGTACATTGTCTGTATAAGGCAAGACTTGCTATGAAAATGTTGTCATTACAGGGCACTTGTACATTTGTCACTACAGTGTACAGTTTGATGAGAAAACCATGTTTTGAACAGCAAATATCAAGAACCATGAATTCTCCAAAGTGTATTACCTGGAGTGTTTTGAGACTTACGTTAGTCAAGTTTGACTATTTAACTCTTGTGTACAACTATGTGCAGAGGAATGTGGAGAACTATGGGTGGGTCTAGTGGTAGAAAAAAAAAACTTTTAAAGCAAGAATCAGTCCATTAATGGAGTCCTAACTGGCAAAGACACAATCAGGGAAGTACTATCAGAGAGTGGGAAGAGTTCAAAAATTACACACCTTCAAGAGAAGATATTAGTCTGCAGCATCTGTTTCAGTTATGGTAGGGTTCTATGAATGGTCAAAACCAAGTGTAGTCCATTAGTGGTTAACATAATTGAACTCTATTTCTTGATAAAAATAGGAGTCCATGATGCTGATGACTCAGGTCAAATAGTTTCTTCAGATTCATAGCAGCAGGTGTTCTTGACCTTTGTTGTTGTTACTTATGAGTGGAATTCCTGACCTTTGTTGTTGTTACTTTATCTGTGAAAAGATTAACTAGGTAAAATGAGTCAGAAAGAGGATGGCAGGAAAGAATCACGGAGTTAGTACAGTGAGCAGGGCTCTTACCTCGCACCTAATATGATCCCCTGAGTACTGTCAAGTGTAATCCCTGAAAAAGAGCCAGAAATAAGTCCTGGGAAATATCAGGTATGGTCCAGAAATGAAAACATAGAAGAAAGACAGAAATTCATACAATTTTATTAATATGTGGACGATAAGGAAGCTAGTAAGCTAATAAAGGAACTTTTAGATGCAGCAAATAGACTTGAGAGTACTAGGGAGGAAAACGGTTGGAATTGGTGAAATGGATAAAGGGATCAACATGTACGGTGATGGATGGAAACTAAACATGCAATAATGAGCATCACATGGGGCATACGTATGTCAAATTATGGTGCTGTGTATTTGAGTCTTATGTTGTAAACCGACATTATCTCAATAAAATGTATTCATGACAAAAAAAAGGTCAGTGAGTCTCTTTTTAGAAAGAAATCTCTTCTATGGGAAATTTGATCTGTTGAAATAAGTTTTTCAGTTTAATGTACAAGCCAAAGATAAAAAAAAAATGAGATTTGGGACCTAACATGGGGCTGCATCCAGTGATATAAAATCATTCAGTAATTTGTTTTTTGATTTTTTTTGGATCACACCCAGCAATTCTCAGGGGTTACTCCTGGTCTACACTCCTAATCCTGGTGGTGCTCAGGAAACAATAGGGGATGCGGGGTATCCAACCCAGGTTGACTGCTTGCAAGGCAAATCCTCTACCCTCTGTACTATCACTCCGGCCCATACAGTGAGTGATATTTAATGGAGTGAGAGGGGATGAAATAATATTTCATTTTTAAAGAAAAATAATATGGAAAGAGAAGCACTTAGAAGGGGGTAGGATTCTCTTTCAAGGAAGCAGTGCAAGAACAGTAAGAGGAAAAATAATGATAGAGAATGCATCAGCAAGTGGAGGGGAGAGGCAGGGAGAGAAGTCTTGTTTTTGCAGTGAAGTAGAGCTGAGAATGTACATAATGAGTAGAAAGAAATGAAGATGAGGCACACAAAGTGAGGGGCTTGAAAATCCAGGTGCGGGGATTAGCGATAGGCAGGAAGAGGACAAGTCTTCCGGACACAAAAGAGATGAAAAGAAGGATGCACACACGTGGTGTGTCTGTGAAGGAAAGCAGAGTTGACAGTCAGAGCTGTCCAGAGAGGCAGGAAAAGGGACCATCTGCTCCTGCTGGGGGAGTGGGTCAGAGCATCAGATTTCTGGGGAGTGTGGAAACTATAGACTTTCCAACGCGGACCAAGGGTATGAATTTCGTGATGAATAAAATGATAGCTACAGCAGAAGATAGCTCAAGAAAAATGTTGATGATTTATTAAGTGTGCAAACAAAAATCAGAGCTTTACTCAAATTTTTACTTTGAGTCAGGCTCAAAGTAAGGTAAATTACAAGTCACCTCTTTATTGGCTTAAGAAGGGAATTTTTAAAGCACAGTTTGCCTAGGTATTGCATATTAAGTCAAGCCAATAACCATTTGTAGAGACAGAATTGTAACTATGGTTGTTTTTCCCCCAGTGCTTGTTAGTACAGGATGATTAGGAAACAGAAAAGTCGATGTCAAAAAAAGGTCATATACTTAGTGAAATATGTAAATTGAAGGTGTTATTTTTACTAATAATTTTATATTTTAAATGACTTCTGAATAATGATCCTTGAAATGTTTGTTCCCAAATAGAGGTATGAATGCTATGTGGGTGTTAATACCATTTAAAAGCTGAAATTACTTAAGATGCATTATTGGTGCTGAGGGTGGTAGTTATTTTTTCTTCTCATATAAGAACAAATATAAATAGCATTCTTTGAGAAGAGTGAAATAATTTTTACTCAATTGAATGGCAGTATTCTCAATTTTATGATTTTCCTAAGCCTGTAGGCTGTTATTTTACAAAATATATTTAAGCATGATTTTTTTCTCTTATTGTTCCCAAGAAACACTAAACCCATCCATTACCAAAGACTCCTACCAGGTTTAACAGAATTCTAAAACAGTAACTTTTCTAGTACAAGAAGTGTCTAGTAATCTCCACCCAGAAGGCATTTTATAACCCACTAAAAAGATCTCAGCATGAGCCAGATTTTAAGGAAAAAAATAATTCTACATCCCACATTCAGTCTTTCATGGAAATATTTTTCTACCAATTTGAGATCAAAATGATTATTTTTATATACACATGTAGAAGTTACATACCCACACACACTCAAAAATATATCTTTGCACATTTTGTTTTCAGCCTTATTTTCTCAATCATCTGTCAATCCCAAATAAAAATATGTTCTTGCAGGAAAATTTAAAATGTGTTGCTTAATATAGGTACCTTTTAAAACAAAAACTCAAAAACATTTACTACCCTAGATTAGTATTTTTAAAAAAAATGGAAATGCATTAAACAACTTTTAATAAACTTCAACTTAAATCTAGATAGTATTTTGCACATATACACACAAAATTTTATTTGAACTTAAGAAAAAAGAATTTTAGAACTAACTTAAAATTCAATTTGCTTCTTCTGGATTTTATTTTTAATTAAAGTATAGATTCAATGAAAGTTTGCATAGTTGGGATAAAATAAAACATCAAGTTGCATTCGGTTTATAACACTGAGTCAAAAATAAATATATGTATGTATTTTAAATATATAAGTACACATACACATATGCATACTTTCCTGCACACATTTATGAAAAAATATTGCAAACATGGGTTAAATTCTCATAAGAATTAAATGATGCTAAAATACCACAATCTAATGAAATTACTACAAGTTGCTTTATTACATTTTATTTCTTGTATATCTGATTTTTAAAGCTAGAGAAAAATACCAAATGTTTATAGACAGATGGTTTAAACTTAATCAGATTAAATATCAACATGGAAATCAATTCAAGGTCTGAAAATTCCAAGAATGCTTTAAAAAGTCTATAACAAGGCATCATAAGATAGAGTTGGGCAAAGCACTCAAATTTCATCTGCCCGATTTATTCTGCAATTGACTTGTTAACTGTCCCTCAAATAAGCTGTGTGCATAAATGGTTGCCAAAGAACATTTATGAGTTAGTGTAAATGTATTGTTTGACAGTTGGGATTTGAAAAATTTAGCTTCTTTCCCTTCTATTCTTATGTCTCTCTATTTTGCATGTTTGCTTGCTTGCATCCTCTTCAGTACCTTATTTTTTCCTTCAAAAAATCAGGCTAAGTTCTAGATTGTTGGCAGCCATATTTCAGACTAGTGAGTTGTTAAGTACTGAATAATCAAATGGATGGATATTCATCATCAAAGAGCAACTTATTATTTGTAAAAATCTTATGGGGACTCAGATATGGGTCTGCCCACATGGGGGCAGAGCTGCTACTGGGTCTCCCTGTGCAGAGCTGATCATGAGAAGCCCCAGAAGGGAATGCGGGTTCTATTGGCCAGCATCCCAATAAAAACTTGCAAGAAGTCAGAGGAACCCCCACATCTCGAGGGCAGTTATATTCAACAACTGGACTCCACAGCTTGTCAGAGTTCCACCCAAGAGAAAAGCCAATCTCAAGCCCTACTTGTCAGAGTCCCACCCTACAGTGAAACCTATTCCAAGCCCAAGCAGGTGTGCCTGATCCAGAGACTCAGATACATGGAGCAGAGCTGCTACTGGCTCTCCTTATGCTCAGCTGATCATGAGGCACCCAAGAGGGAAGGCAAGTTCTAGCTCTGGCCCGCCATTCCAATAGAGCCTTGCAAGAAGCCAGAAAAAACCCCACACCATGAGGGCAGTAATTTTCAACATATGGACTCCACAGCTCCTCAGAGCTTCTTCAACCCAAGAGAAAAGCCAATCTCTCCCCATTGTGGTTCATCAGTAAATAAAAGCATGAGATGAGAGCCTACTGCTGAGAGTATACCACCCACATGGCAGAGCCTGGCAAGCTACCCATGTAGTATTTGATATGCCAAAAAACAGTAGCAATTATAGACCTCATTCCCATGACCTGAAGGAATGGATTGGGGCTCTTTGTGTTTCCTGGAGCAAGCAGAAGCCCTTGGGCTACGCTAGCATGTGAAACAACTATGGAGATGTTACTGGTGCCTGCTTGAGCAAACCATGAACAACAGGAAGACAAGTGATACAAGTGAGTGAAAAAATCATATGGACAGTCTTCACATATTTGTGTAGAGTTTGAAATATAAATCTATTCATCTTGAGACCTCCAGTCTCAGAGTCATCATACCATAATTCATAATTGTCGGGCGCTCCGCTGGGGTCCCAGACAGTGCCGGGAAGCGAGTTCCCTTCTACCTCCGAAGCCGGCGAGGAATGGATGAACACTCAGGAATCCGATGCCGTTTTAAAAGGCTTTACTTATCACAGGTTCAGGCATACAAATCAGCAAAAGGAAAAGCCCGGTGCTTAGGATTCCAGGCTAGAACCCCAGCCACGTGTAGGCCAAGAAGGCGACCACCACGTGTAAAGGAGAAAAAGCTTCCAAGGGGAATGAGCGCTCACAAGGAGAGATCCCACAAAGAAGAAGAAGGGCCAGAGAGCGGGAACCGGCTAGTTTATATCCCTGTAACTCAGACCTTCCTCCCACTGTTATGGAAAGCAGGGAGGGTCCAATGCCCTTAGGTAATCCCTCCCTGCACCTCACCTAGGGCCTTTACTATGCTGATGTTTTGAGCCGAAATCTGCCTGGGAATGCCTTTGTAGTGTAGAGAAGGGGGTTTCTGAGATGGCATGTCTCTGTACCAAAGACTAATACTAATGCCAGTTAAATATTTCTCCAAGCCTTCACAAGTCTCTTCTACTGCATTGTAGTTTTATATTTTAGTTGCCTTTGAGTATATCAGGGAGCCATGCTTGTTTGCTTGGAAGCAAACAGCATTTCTCTCTGGTCTAATTACTTAGGGGTCCAACGTGGCCAGGCTAATATGCTGGTAAGATCTAGCTAGTCCCACGATGATTGTGGTAGCATGGGGAGAATATTTATACCAGCTAGTACAGCATACATGGTCGGATAAACTGCCACATTTAGACTACCCCCTTATCTACGGAGTGATTTGCGGGAGGCACTCCAGAGCAGATGCAGCGGCCCTTAGGAGTCCTGCAACACATAATAACCAAAATTTTAAAACTACTCAAAATTCCATCAGCAGATGAATCAATAAGAATGGTGTGAAAAATATATGGTGAAATATTATTCAGACATATAAAGAAAAAATTCATCAACATGGATTCATCTAGAAGATATTGTGGTAAGCAAAATAAATTTCTTCCAAGAAGAACATATATTTAAAGGCATGAAGTATTACGAATAGTACAATACTTATTATCAATAGTTCTAAAACCTAAGAAAATGGTGTTTCCTGGAGGCCTAGAGATGTGGAGGCTGAAGAGTTAAATGGGTATAAAATGATGTCAATATAATATATACTAGAGATATTACATAGTGACTATATAATATATACTAGAGATATGTTACATAGCATAGTGACTATATAATATATTCTAGAGATATGTTACATAGCATAGTGACTGTACAAAATATACTAGAGATATTGTAATAGCATAGTCAACACATGTTATGAATATAAGCACTTGCTAAGAAGATAGACGTCTAGTTATAGAGACAATACAGTTGACAAGGTGCTTGCTTTGCAGACATATGCTCTGGATTCTATCTATAGCACAACATATGTTAGGTACCTTGAGCTTGCCTAAGCTCAGAGCCAGGATCAAACTCTCAGCACAATCAGGTATATTCTCAAAAGAGAGAGAAGAGGCAAACTGACTGCCATAAAGGTAGGCTGGGGCAGAGGGGAGAGAATTTAGAATACTGGTTGTGGGAAAGGTGCACTGGTAGAGGGATGGGTGCTGGAATATTGTATGACTGAAACCTTATCATGAATAACTTTGTAATTGTATATCTCACAGTGGTATAATAAAGTTTAAAAAAACACACAAAACAAACACAAAATAGAAGTTAGCACTTATGTTATTGCTATTTATATGTTTTAGTACTGAAAGAGTAAAACCAGCACTGAGACAGCAAACCTGCTGAAGATGATGGATAATATTGTTCACTTTCCAGGACTGCTGGCATCTCAGGTACATGCGTATGTCCAACAGCATCAAGATTTTATACATTAAACAGGTACAACCTATATTTCATATTAGGCATACTTTAATTAAGCATAATATAAATTAACTAATTCATGGAAGAAGCCTGCTCAGTCTAACATTTTCACTGTAAATTAAGCAGAGGGGCAGGTGAACATTCTGAACTCCAAAGAATATTTGTGATCAAGTCTCTCTTAGCATCTGGATCATCTGTTTATAACATAGAGCTATTTCATAATAAAAATTAAAAAATTACAGACAGAAGGGAACAGTGTGCCAATAATGGTCAAAAGTGCTATTACCACATAGAACATAGCATTAAATACAGGCAAAAAGATACACACGGTAACCTCTAAGTATATGTATTACAATCCACAATATGTAAGAGAAGGAAGAGAGAAAGAGAAAGATAGAGAAAAGAGATGGAGAACCTGCCACAGAGGCAGGCTAGGGGAGGGGGAGGGAATTGGGGACATTGGTTGTGGGAAATGGGCATTGGTGGAGGGATGGGTGCTGGAACACTATAAACCCAAACATGAACATTTTTGTAATTGTTAAAAAAATAAAATAAAAATATTACAAACTGCCAGACTGTTTTTTTTTCTGGTCTCCATAACATGTGTTCTGTAGAGCCAGTGGCTTAATTTAGTTATGATCATATATTTATATATAGTTTATATTCTCTGATTTCCCTTTTACCCACAATTAGAGATTATTTAAAGACATTTACAAACACCAGAGTCAAAGTTTGAAAACTATCACAATATATTTACAAGTGGATTTTGGTGGATGAACTCTAATAGCAAAATAGTTTTGTTTTGAAAAAAATAGCTTAGGGGTAAGGAATATCAACTTGGCCCTACAAAATATCAACAAAATATCAACAGTAATAATGATTTGGAATCAGGTTTACCAGCTACAGTAAAAGATACAGACAATCAATACCAAGTTCTACTTTTGCTTAATTATCACATTGCTAATTCCATCTTAAAGATCATAGTTAACTAAACTTGGTTTAGGTCTTTAGTGAAGATACTTTTCATTTCACACCTAGAAGTTCATGTGTTACTCCTGACTCAGGAATTACTCCTGGTGGTAATCAGGAAATAATATATTATATATATATGTATCTATATATAATATATAACATATACTATATATAAAGGATCAAGCAGGGACCAGTCACATGCAAGACCAGTGCCCTACTCTCAATGCATTATGTTTTTAGACCCTTTAGTGAAAGTTTTTTTTTTAAATTGAATCACTGTGAGATACACAATTACAAAGTCGTTCATGACTGGATTTCAGTCATGCAATGTTTAAACACCCTTCCCTTCACCAGTGTACAATTTATCACGACCAATGTCCCTAGTTTTCCTCCCACCACCCTTCCCTCTCTGAGCCTGCATCTCTGGCAGACACTTTTCTTCTTTCTCCCTCTCTCTCTCTTCCCATTTGAGCATTATGCAATACAGACACTTAAAGTTTATCATATATATCCTTTTACTTACATTCAGCACTCAGTTTTTGTGCAGAGTGACCATTTAGCAGAAGTTTTATTTACGCCCATTAGCACAGCTTTTTTCCTTCACAGCTGCCTTCAGGTTTTAAATAATATAGTCAAATGACAAGTAAGTTTCCCCATTATATCAACAATATTTCTATTCAGGGTTCACATCTAAAAGACCAAATATCCTTTAGTTATTATTGGGTATATATATATATCTATGTATATATATATATATATATATATATATATATATATATATATATATACATTGACTACAAGAGTATGCTACCCTGCGGCAGAGCCTGGCAAGCTACCCGTGTCGTATTTGATATGCCAGATACCAGTAACAATTATAGACCTCATTCCCATGACCTGATGGAATGGTTTGAGGCTCTTTATGTTCCTGGAGCAAGCAGGTGCCCTTGAGCTCTACTTGCATGAGACAGGTCATATGGAGATGTTACTGGTGCCCACTTGAGCAAATAGATGATGAACGGGAAGACAGTGATACAGTGACAGTGATACAGTGATATATACACACATACATACATATTTACTTATATTTGGCCTTCATATTTGCACCACGATATCAAGCAAGGAATAGAATTTCTAGTTTTACTCTATGCTATTTATCTCTTAAAATGATGTAAGTACATTACGGAGGTTGAATACCTCCTAATTTCATCCTTTATTTTATGAACAGTATAGATTTCTGAGACTCCAAAATACCAAACAAAGTATACTATATCAAGTCCATTCTCTGGAGGAATGTACCCAGAGGGTTATATTTTGTTCTTCATCTTAAAAACCCTGGGTATCAATCTGTATATAATCAATGTTGAACAACAGAGATAGGTACATAGAAAGACAATTTCTGTCATGAGAAAATGTCACCTCTGCCTATTTAAACTTCCAATTCTCTCTCTATATTTTTTCTTCTTTCAAATATTTCAAGGTGACAAGCAATTTTTCTCTTGTAAAATGTAACTTTCAGCTTAAGTAACAGTTTCTTAAAAGTTATTTTGATCACTTCAATTTCAAAGTAAGAATCTCAGAGGAGAAAATTGTGAAATAACACTTTTGTTGCCATGCCCTATTTTTTCTACACAAGAAATCCTATTCAATTCAAACAAATGAACACATTGGAAAAACAATTCCCTTGGTCATATGAGTATAGTTGAATCAATTAAGTTAGTAATAACTAAGGGCTTATTGAGCATTGAGCAAAGTTATTCTCTAAGGGGATCTTACATTTGCATAGAAGATGATGTCTTCTGGTACAGAATGCTGAGTGCAAGTATTGCTTCTTTCATTGATTATGGTGTAACAAAACCATCTGAATATTCTTTTGTGGATTTAAACAAGAATCATTTATTTAACTCATGAATTTGCAACTGGAGACAGGTATGGTAGCAGAGAAGGTTTCATTTTTTTCAGGGTTGGTAGAGTAGCTCAAATTATAGGATCTGCTTGCAAGTGGAGTACAGTCATTATTGGCCAATTGGTCCTTGCTCTTCAGGTAACAGGGACTGAAATCTGGGAGGCTGAGTATCCTAGAACTTTTCCATATTGCCTGATCTTCTTCCAAGAAAGATGTTGCATCCCCATGGCAAAGATGCTGATAAAAGTTAAATATTCTGTAATTTTCTTTGATCAGGTTTTGAAAATCAAGAGTGCCAGCTTCATGCTATTCTATTAACAAGCACCCAAACAGAAATGCCAGCTTATAGTCAACCCATAGTCAAAGGGAAAAGAGCCGGTGTTGTTATCTTGATGGCTCTAAGAATTGGTTTCTTTTAAAACCTACACAGTATGCCATGAAGATTTCTAAAATCAGTGCTTAATTAAATACTAAAGAACTCAAAAGATCAATTCTTCCTTCAATTATGTATTTTTTAAAATTTTGTGCCCCTCACCCTTAACTTGTATTTTGCATCAACTTTAGGGTGGCCTTTAAATGAATTCTAAGTATTTCTGATTTCATAGATGAAGAAATTTTCAGTTATTGTGTGAAGTGATCAGACCCTGGCACATAGATAGGAAATGTACAGTGAAGAATTTTTAAGCATGATTCCTTCTTTGCCTTCCCATGTTAAATTTTGCAAGGAAACATGAGGTTTGACCCCTGGTTTAGCAGCTGGATGAGATTTGAGTGGCCCGAGAACAGGGCTGTCTCTCTAGAGAATGAGTTAAGAAAGAGTACAGGAAAGCACCAGCTGCTTTTCACGCCAATCATTTGGCCGCATTAGCGTATTTATTCGTACTGTCTTGGCAGTCATATACAAGGCAAGTGTGGAATGAAGATATGCTCCAGATCCTTGTTGGAAAGTTTGGGCAAAGTATCCTGCAAAAAAATATTGCCGGAAATGCTGGTTCTAGTATATTCTTGAGAGGATCAAGACTACTGATGAGGAGACTGGCCGTGGGGAGCTGCAAATCAGAACCCAGACAAATGCCCTAGAACAACGTAGCAAGTCTGATTTCAGCTAAGGTGACACATATGTTACGTTTTCTAGAATTATTATCCACTTGGTATTCAGGCCTACTTTTGCTCCATAAAGAGCACCTGGTGCTTGCTGTGATGTGGGCAGTCAGGCATATGAAGCATTTTCCCAGGTTCTTCTTTAAGAAGCTGTGGGCTATTACTCTCCTGGGCTGCGAAAAGGCTGTACCCATCAATCTTCAGTTATGAAAGGGGAAATTTCATTCCTGTACTCAAAACCACTTCTATTCATTTCTAACAAACACTGAGCACTATGAGTCAGTTCTCGTGCTGAATGTTTTACAAATTCTGTTTTATAAATGATTCTCACACAACTAGTGACGCTGCTGTTGCTGCCGTCCTCAAGGCTACTGTAGTGGTTCAGCACCTCTCTGCCTCTTACTGAGCAGGGTATTAATAGAAGTTAATCTGGTTCCATTTCAGAGGCCAGACACTGGAATTTGAACAATGCCAGTTTCTTGTGACACTCACTAAACTTCTCTGAACCTGTTTTACTCTAGTTTAAATCATCATGATACTATAAAGCCATGTATGAGAGAATGTGTCATGAAGTAAAGAATCATCGATATATAGAGCTAGCAAGATTAATGAGAAAGCTTAATAAGATGTGTAGTGGGGAAACAAAGAGCAGTATTGGATCAAATCTCTCTGTTAGCCAGAACCCGTAGAAAGTACCTCTAATTCACACCTCTCTATGCCAACAGTTGCTCTGGAGTTGACATTCGACTTATTTCTATTATCGAATAAATTGAAAAATTAAAGACTAAAAGTATGAATATAATAAAAATGTTTTAAATAAAGTAAAATTTGCTATTTGCATAATAAAGATAACCATGCCTACGATTGAAAGCTCTTTCATTTCAACTTTAACCATGAGTCCATGATTCAAGTTTTCCAATTCTTGCTCCTAGAAATGCTTTATTTTGATGCATAATATAAATTTTTGAATTATTTCCTTTTATCTTATTTATTACAGGTTGTCTATATATGGTAGTGAAGAGTAAGTGTCAAGCTTGTTTTCTTAATTATATATTCACCTTTTAAAAATTAGTACAGATGAAACTTTATCTAGGATGAGCCTAGAATCAAGCAAATGCTTAAGAATTTTGTATATATATTTATAAATGGAAAGCTATGTATTTATTTTAGACTAAACTTTTATAAAATTCTTAAAAAAATTCTTATATGTAATGTGTAGATTTATATTTACTTCAATATAATTAGTTGCCCAAAGGATAATTGCTACTTTCAAAGACTTTCAAACTTAACCTGCAATAGTATAACAAAATAATTAAATAATAAAATTTCTGAAGTGAGTGTAATAAAATATCATAGTTTTTGATGCAAAAAATAGGAACAGTGTGTCAAACCCTAGTTTTTCAAATATTTAGAAGCATTCCAAGTACTTTATCCTAAATCATTTGTAAGAGCAGAATTTTATATCAAGCACCAGTGATGACATTTTTATCTTTATATTTTTCCTTTTTGTAAAAACTTACACTTACTTAAAGAAGAAACATGTGGTTTAGTTAGTAAAAGTTTTGTTACTTATTTCTAAGAGGAAGTTATCATTTTTCTGCTTTTAATAGTTATGTAGAAAATATTGTAATAAAAAAATTACATATTCTAATATGAGAGCTGAATAGCCATCTCCTGAGAGCCAACCATCTATTTTTGATGGGGATTTGACAAATGGCATATCATTTGATGCTCACAATCACACATCAAATAAGTCATATTTGTTTTCATAGACAGATCACAGATAAGTTATAACCTGCCCAAAAACTGATAAATCAAAAAAAAAAAATACTTGACTTTGTCCAATTAAACCCAGGATAGTGCTTAGAGTACATTACCCCTAAAATATGGATTGAAAATTTAGTAACAGTCCTATGATTAAAGATAATTGTTGTCAACATGAATGCTTTGTCAGATTTCCATTAAAATCAATTAAATTTGAAATAAAAGCTAACATTATCAAAGCTCCTAGATATACAAAATACAAATGCATTTTTCTTATAACATGTTTATACTCTTTACAAATATTAAATAATAAATATTATAACTAAATCATAATTTCTTATATTACGAATGATATATTTAAAGAGAAGTCTTTCTCTGATGTATATGCACATAAAAGCCCTCAGTAATGCATATATCAACCAGTGTAGCTTGGTTGATCTGGTGACTAGAACCCCAGTTTGAAAGGAATGTGTCATATACTTTCATAGTTTAGACCATGTTAGAAGTCAGTAGAAAAGGAAGATATAGATATGAAATTATGTCTTCCATATGTAGGACTAAAAGATATACAACAAGGTATCAACACAGGTAAAAAGCAACATAATGGAAAAATTATACACAGAACTGAGTGGACGAGGGTTTTAGAAGTAGAAAGCTTAAAAAGCGAAGTGAGTACAAATAATATTATGAACTACTGAATCTCAGTTTTCTAAAAGAAAGGATTGTGAGGAGGAGGAGGAAGTAGAATGGAGGAGGAGAAGGAAAAGGAGGAGGAGGAGAAGAAGAAGGAGGAGAAGCAGCAGAAGGAGGAGAAACAGCAGAAGCAGAAGTAGCAGAAGCAGAAGAAACAGAAGAAGCAGAAGCAGAAACAGAAGAAGAAGAAGAAGAAGAAGAAGAAGAAGAAGAAGGAGAAGGAGGAGAAGGAGAAGCAGAAGAAGCAGAAGAAGAGAAGAAGAAGAGAAGAAGAAGAAGAAGAAGAGGAAGAGAAGAAGAAGAAAGAAGAAGAAGAAGAAGGAGGAGGAGGAGGAGGAGAAAAAGAGGAGGAGGAGGAGGAGGAGAAAGAGGAGGAGGAGGAGGAAGAAGAGGAAGAAAGAAGGAGAAAGAGAAGGGGAAGGGGAAGGAGGAGAAGAAGAAAAAGAAGAAGGAGGAGGAGGAGGAGAAGAAGAAGAAAAAAAGAAGAAGAAGGAGGAGGAGAGGAAGAAGAAGAAGGAGGAGGAGGAGGAGGAGGAGAAGAAGAAGAAGAAAGAGGGGGAGGAGGAGGAGAAGAAGAAAGAGAAGGAGGAGAAGGAGAGGAAGAAGAAGGAGAAAGAGAAGGTGAAGGGAAGGAGGAGAAGAAGAAGAAGAAGAAGAAGAAGAAGAAGAAGAAGAAGAAGAAGAAGAAGAAGAAGGAAAGAAGAAGAGAGGAGGAGGAGGAGGAGGAGGAGGGAGGAGGAGGAGGAGGAGGAGGAGAGGAAGAAGAAGGAGAAAGAGAAGGTGAAGGGGAAGGAGGAGAAGAAGAAAAAGAAGAAGGAGAAGGAGGAGGAAAGAAGAAAAGAAGAAGAAGAAGAAGAAGAAGAAGAAGAAGAAGAAGAAGAAGAAGAAGAAGAAGAAGAAGAAGAAGAAGAAGAAGAAGAAGAAGAAGAAGAGTTCACAATAATGTTCAAGGAAACTAATGGCTGACATGGCAAACAAATAAAAATTTCCCCCAAGGACTAATTCTCAAAAATAATAAAGACCCTGAGCCATATATTTGACCCTACAGGTATTATTGGTCAAAACCAGGCATCAAGATTGTGAAATACTTCCTTGAGGGAAATTATACACACTCTTTTCAGGCTCAGTGCTGAGATTAGTTGTTGTCTTTGTAAGCAAGGTCCCAGGTTACAGTGTTTTGGAAGGAAGTACAGGAAAGAAGGTAGAAAAGAGGGAAGAAGGAAGAAAAGAAAAGAAAGTGAGCGAGAAAAAGAAAACAGGAAGGATATAAATTAAGGAAAATAAAAGAGTAAAAATAAAAGTACCGAATCATCGACACCCACCCTGAAGCAGGTTTTTTTTTTTCAATCTGGCCCAGGTATGCTGAATCAGAGACTCTCAGACATGGGGCAGAGCTGCTACTTGCTCTCCCTGTGCCCAGCCGCTCATGAGGTGCCTGGGAGGTATGGCGGGTTCTAGCCCTGGACTGCCACCCCAGCAGAGCCTCACAACAAGCCAGACAACCACCCCAACTCCATGGGGGCCGCCATTTTACACATCTGGACTTCCCTCTCATCACAACTCCACCCAGCAGACCAGACTATCACAGCCCAGCTCGCGCGCCGGCGGCCGCGTGGTTCATCAATAAATGCTTTATTCAGAGGTGACTACAAGAGTATGCCACCCGCAAGGCAAGCCTGGCAAGCTGCTCATGTCGTATTTGATATGCCAAATACCAGTAACATATATATTAGGTCATTCCCATGACCTAATATAATGGTTCTAGGCTCTTTATGTTCCTGGAGCAAGCGAATGCCTTTGGGTTCTACTTGCATGAGACAGGACATATGGAGATATTACTGGTGCCCGCTCTAGCAAATAGATGATGAACAGGAAGATAGTGATAGTGAAAAATAAAAAGCAGCATTGCTTTGGGGCATTTTCCATAAGGCAGTAGCAGTTTTAAATATCATGGCATTTCTATCACTGCTGCAGGGTGGAGGACTGCAGCAGTCTTTTATAATCTGGTCCAGGTATGCTGATCCAGAGACTCACAGACAGGGGGCAGAGATGCTACTGGCTCTCCCTGTGCCCAGCCGCTCATGAGGTGCCTGGGAGGGATGGCAGATTCTAGCCCTGGCCCGCAACCCCAGCAGAGCCTCACAACAAGCCAGATGACCCCCCTACTCCATGAGGGCCTCCATTTTCCACATCCAGACTTCCCCTTCATCAGAACTCCACCCAGCACACCAGCCTATCACAGCCCAGCTCGCACGGCCACTTGCAGCTGAGCGGTTCATGAATAAATGCTGGATTTTTAGATGACTACAAGAGTATGCTACCCGCACGGCAGAGCCTGGCAAGCTACCCGTGTCATATTTGATATGCCAAATACCAGTAACAATTATAGACCTCATTCCTATGACCTGATGGAATGGTTTGAGGCTCTTTATGTTCCTGGAGCAAGCAGGTGCCCTTGGGCTCTACTTGCATGAGACAGGTCATATGGAGATGTTACTGGTGCCCGCTCGAGCAAATCGATGATGAATGGTAAGACAGTGATACAGTAATACATACAGTGATTCTAACACTAGCTATTACATAATCAATTAAAATGAAAAATAAAATTAAAGAAGAGAAATTACAGCATACTACTTGAAGCTTCCGGATGAAATATTTTTCTAATTTAATTAAAATAAATTTTTCCTCCAAAGAGTAGAAATTGAACTCCCATTTGACACAGCCATACCACTCCTGGGAATCTACTCTGGGAAACCAAAAATACGGAGCAGAAACACCATCCCTACTTTTATGTTCATAGCAGCATTATTCACAATAGCCAGAATCTGGAAGCAACCAGAGTGCCTGAAAATCAATGACTGGATAAAGAAGCTTTAGTACATCTACACAATGGAATACTATGCAGCTGATAGGAAAAATGAAGTTATAAAATTTGCCTATAAATGGATGGACATGGAGAAGATTATGTTGAGTGAAATTAGCCAGAAGGAGAGAGACAGATACAGAATGACTGCATTTATCTGCGTAACATAAATATATATGTACATATTATGATACCAATATCCAAGGTCAAGTGAAACATATATCAGGAGGTCTTGTCAAAGGTGGAAATTATCACAAGCGTGTGGGAGTCAGAGGCTAGGTAAGACAGAAAATGGAACAGTGTGCTAACAATTGTCGAGGGTACTAATGCCAACCTAGAACTGAGCATTAAATAGAGGCAAAAAGATACACATAACAACCCTTTAATGTATGTTATGTAATCCATAGTCTGGAGGGGAAGGAAAAGAGAAAGAGAGAGAAATGGAAAGAAATAAAGAACCTGCCATTGAGGAGGGCTGGGGGAGGGGGGGAGGGAACCGGGGGCGTTGGTGGTGGGAGATGGGCACTGGTGGCGGGATGGGTGCTGGAACACTGTATGACCAAAACCCTAATATGAACTTTTTAATTGTATATCTTTGTAATTGTAAAAATAAAAAATAAAAAAAAAGAAAAAAAAAAGAAATTTAATTCAACCACTGTGAGATACACAGTTACAAAGGTTTTCATAAGTTTTCAGTCACACACACATCTATCTCTTAACCACTGTACATTTACCAGATGAAATGTTTTGTAGTGATGTTCTATATAGATCCTACGTTGCTCCACCAGAATACACGGTAGAAGCATTATTACTTGTCCCCATTACCAACAACCTATCCTTTTCTCCACAAAGCAGAGATGTAGAAATTTTCGAGGAACCAATTCTTTAGCATATGAAAAATCAATTGTGGATTACTTTTGCGTTTTCGGTCACATAACTTTGAAAATAAATACCTTAAAAAAAGGAATTTCTGTAGAATTCTGTATTTGCTATATTCCCTCCTATACACTGTTATAAAGTAATGATCATGTTTATAAAGCAATCATCACTAATCATCACCACTATGAATTGAGATTCACTGATCGCACTTAGAAGCATCAAACCCAGAGTGTTTGGAGTGCCTAGAAGAAGAAAAAACTAATGTCTAGTGGAAAGATGAAGGAAAAATTTACAGCTACACAATACCATCTCAAACTATAGCCGCATCTTTGTATGTAATTGTCTTTGTGTTTAAGCTATCCCATAGCTGTAGCATCGGAACTGGCCACCCACATTCAGAAGAAGTTCTTTTAGAAAAATCAGTCCATCAGTCGATGTTTGAATGAAAGGTAATGACTGTGTTGGAGGTGTAGCTATTCATTTATACTTGGTATGGTTAAACTCTAAATGGTGTGTGGAACTCAGAATGGGTTCAGAATTAATCCTTATTTTCACTGAAAGTAGAGGTATCATCTTCAATTTAAATTTAAATTTCATAATACTGACACATAACTTACGCACAGACAATTCCTCTTGAGGTAAAAACAGTCAGACAATTAATCCATTACATCAACCATTCACCTCTCTGTGTCATCTGTTTGGTAAAACTTGAAAAAATGATGGAAAATTCTTAATAACCTATGACAGTACAATATTTGTACTTAGACTCTGACTCTTCCAGAATGAAGCTTCCCTGTTAGAATGGCCAGTCAATCTCACCACATGATGGAAAACAGATGTAAGATTAGGATGCAAAGTAGTTTTCCAGATCCATAGTCCCAGCATGCTGCACAGCCCAGCCCCAGAGTTAACCAGCCAAGTGCTGACACATGTCTTACAGCAAAATATCCCTCACAGCCACAGTTCAAAGGCCTTGCTACCCTCCAGGGCAATTAATACAGCATCACGTTCAATGGTGCTTGAACCAAATCCATTGAATCCTCGAGGGAGAAATAACGCAGTAATCACAGAGCTCAGACAAGAGCAGCATGCAGTGATGGCTAAAGTTTCAGTCCCTGAAAGCATAGCTGTTCCTGAAAGCACGTGTAGGGTTACAGTCTTACTCCAAGGGAGCAATGCTCAGATTATATAACCCACTTGTTGGACAATTCTTGTAAAACAGTATAGAAATGAAGGAATAATTTACAAAGAAAGAAATGAAAAGTAGGAAGGAGGAAAAATGAAAGCATGGTAAGTAGGAAGGTAAGCATAGTGAAAACGAGGAAGATGGTCAGTAAGGGAGCAAAGGAAGGCAAGAATGGAGGGATGGAAGAAGGGAGGAAAGATGGAAGGAAGTATTTAATGTAGTCTCACTCTACCATAATAGAAAGCTTTTAGTTTGAGTGCTAGAAAGAGGACAAACTACGTATCATTTCAATCCATTTGGAAGTTTACTATTGGTTTGTAGGTCAGAAGGAGGAGGGAAGACCTATTATGAGAAAAACTGAGGAAGATTCAATTTTATCCCAAGCATATGAATTCAAAGATTGTCTTACTCAGGTGATTTCAAGCATGCCTTTCCTCAATTGCATGCAGATACAATGGTAGCAGACCACACCGATAAAATTTGAAAATAAAATTTTATATAATATCAGTAACAAGGTATTTTGCAAGTTCTCAAATGTCATCTAAAGCAAGTGTCTTTCACTTGTGTTTGAACGTGGGCACAGTTGCTAGTACCAGCAGCTTCTGCATCTTGCTTATGCACAAAGCAGGTCCTGTCTTTGTGGAATCTGTCGTTTCCGTCTTTAAGACCACCGTGCTTCATTTAGTTTTGTAAGAAAGCAATCATTTGTGGTCAGAAAGTGTAATCTAATCTTCTAAGATGTGTCACTTTCACAGAGGCTGAGAAAATAAAAATGCAGTTGCATTTCAATTATCCACGGCACATTTTCCTTAGTGGGTATCATCTGTGGCCCTTGGGAAATCTTTATTGGTTCTCCTCATCAACTGCATCAGGAAAACAGTGTGAGTGTCCCTCAAAACTCATCCAAGCAACAGCTGGGCAGATTGTCTTTGCAGTTCTTGACCTTTCCCTCTACTTAAAAATGAATGCAGGCGATACATTATTCTCTGAAGAAAACATAGAGTTGAACAATTTTTTCCCAGTCACTTAGGGCTAACCGATGTTAAATTTTGATGGATGACATTCTATGTACTATCACTGTATACATTCATTTAAAGGAGGTTCTCTCCCACATGTAAAAGAATAGGAATTATGTTAGAGAGATTGAGAGCTCAATCTCTGCAGCCAGACTGCCTAAATATAAAGTTCACATCCGTCACTTACTGGCTACCTTAACTTTTGCAAGTCACTTTAACTTTATACATTTGATTTCCTGATTGATAAAATAGGGATAGTATAAATGAGTTTATATATATATAAATATATATATAAATTTTATGTGCGATTGGTATAGAAAATCACACAAATATAAAAACCAATCATTATTATTATCTTCCTTAGACTCCTCTTTCAACTTGACAATGCAAATATTTTATGTCAATAAATATCTAGGTCTTCCTTGAATGATGGTATAGAATCAAACAATGTCATTATGTATGTCTATTACTTTATAATAGACTTTATAAAAACTAGATGGTGGTCCGTTTTGTTATATTATGGGCTATATTATAATAAATACCTTATGAACATATACTGACATGTACATTGATCTCTATTTGAGAAATACCTAGTAGAGGGATTATGAATAAGATAATATATGCATTTAAAAGTGCTCTTATTTGTCATGTCAAACAGTTCTCCAGAAATTTTTCCCCACTCCACGAATTCCAGATCTGGAATTAACCATCAGATTCTTTTAAAAAGATACCACACCTTTGTCTTGAACTTGTAGAAAAGGTCAGCAACAAGAATAATTCATCAGTTAGTTATTTCTACATCTTCAGAAGCTAAACAATAAATTTCCGATAACATAATTGAAACAAACAATAGCAGAATCCAGTGATGTATTCTTTTTTCCATTTATAAATGCTTAGCATTTATAAAAGCATTTATAAAAGCTTTTCCATTTATAATGCTTTATGAGTTTTTCTGTCCATTGACTGCATGGAAAATAAGAATATTTAGCCTCGCAATTAAACTGTATTCACAACTGTCTGTCAGTTTATGAGATGAGATATGAGTTGTAAGATTTAAGCACCGTCCTGCTGCCTGGCCCTAAGACATTGATAGGATTTCTGTTTTCTATCTTCACCTCTTAAGTTTCAATGGCCTTAAATTATCTGTGATAATTTTACATCTCGTGTACCATTCCAAAAGTATCTGGGAACCAATTATTTAAAGTGGCTTCCCACTGTCATAGGGGTAATTGATAACTAAATAACAATTTTTTTCAGCAATGAGATTTTTTACATATTTTTTGTATTTTAACTTCTTTCAGCCTAAATATTTCAACCTAAATATTAGCAATACATGGTAAAAAATTAAGACTTAACAGTATAAGATATCCTTATGGAATGGACTTATTCACAAAATGGATTCAGGAAACACTGAACCCAATTCTGAATAAAAAATTATAATATGTTATACTTTTTTGGTTAAGGCATTATATGTCTGAAGAAACTAGTCAAAAAAGAGTAGGAAGTATAAAATTCAGCACAGTCATTTTGGGGTCCAGTGTAGGGTGAAACTTAAATAACATCAAAGTTTTCAACTGTAAGGTGATTTCCCACTGGTATTTAGAAATATGTTTTTTATCACTTGATCACTTAACATCCTGTTATTTGTCAATTTGCTTGTGCAGGCACCAGAAAAGTTTCCATTTGTTCCTGTCACATGCCAGTGTAGCCCAATGGCATCTGCTTGCTCCAGGAATACGAAGAGCCTCAAACTGTTCATTCAGGGTCTTGATGAAGAAGTCTGACCATCTTGTAGGTGGGTGATCACGTGATGTTTTGATGTCCCGTGGGATCTACTGGGTAACAGCTATAGTCCAGCAGTCTAAATAAATATAAAATAAATGTTTTATTTATTATTTAAATTTTTTTCTTAGTTCAGTCACAGTGAGGCAAATAGTTGTTCATGATTTGGTTTAAATTATATAATTTTCCAACATCCATTTATTCACCAGTGTATATTTCCATCCAACCATCAATGTTCTGTTTTCCTCCCACCTGCCTCTCTCACAGGCACTTCTCTCTCTCTTTTTTCTCTTTTTCTTTCTCTCTCACTCTCCCTCCCTCTCTCTTTTGCTTGTTTCTAACAATATTTTTTAAATCAGACATCTTAAAAGGTCTGTCCTTTATTTCCAAATACATTATAAATGATAATGTTAATCAGTAGTAATTTTGATAACATTACCTTTAGCCCCTAAAATTAAAAGTTGGCAACATTATAAAATTCCCTACTTTAAAAGATAGTAAAAGATTCTTTAGTCTCTACATTCCAGAGTCTAGGTTGGTCTATGTGATTTCCTGTGTCTTAATCAATCTGAAACAGTAAGTGACTGGATATTATTGTTGCTTCATTTTAACTTTGATAATCTTAAGGAAAATTTGAGGAAGAACATTTTTAATATGATTGTCCATAGAACTCACACCTTCTATTGGTTGTAAAAAAATACAGCCATGTCCACTTAGGTAATGTCAATCTCTTAAACCCATGCAATTTGTAACTGATTCTTACAATAAAACAGTTGAATGCAGAGTGAAAAAAGGTTTTTAAAGTTAGAAATTACAAAATTTGTTTGATATAGTAGTAATGGTAGAGTTAAATGCATTTTAAGCAATTAAGTGCAGAGGTTTTGTATTAGATAAAATTTAAATAAAAATATAGGCAATATTTCCAAGGATAGAATGTTCATATTAGGTGAGAAATTGATAACTAATATGAATTACTTCGATGAGAAAACTCAGTTTCAGTAGAGAACTAAAGCATTGGTGGTGTGGGGCCGGAGCGATAGTCCAGTGAGTAGGACGTTTGCCTTGAACGCGCCAACCGGGTTAGATCTCCGGCATCCCATATGGTCCCTGAGCACCTCCAGGAGTAATTTCTGAGTGCAGAGCCAGTAGTAACCCCTGAGCATTGCCAGGTGTGACCCAAAAAAGCAAAAAAAAAAAAAAGCATTGGCTGTGAGATAGGAAAAAAGTAATTCAATGATATTATTATTATTCCCAGAGTAAAATATTACGTGAAATAAAGTGCCATCACTTTGAAAGCAATGGTACAATAAGCCAGAAATATTTTCCCATAGATAATGTTGTATTTGTTAAATGAATAGTAGTGGAATAGATTATTTTGATATTTTCTCAAGGGACAATAATTTAAGGCATTATAATGCATACTTCACTTGTAATTGCTTTATGGGGGCATGTCTCCCTATGAATATAATCACAACTGATTAGTCAGCAAAGAAGGGATTTGAAGAATGTTTGGTGGTAAGAAAAATAGATGATTTTCATTCCTTTATAAGCCTCTTGAAAAGTATATTTCGAGTCATCTTTTGCTGATTTACATGACATTGTCTTATTAAATCAAAAAAAATCTACTCTCAAAAAATTGACCACAGGCTTTCATCTGTAGACAGACACATTGTAAATATTTCTCTGCTCTTAAGTGTTCCAATAAGGGACATGTGGGGTGCTCTTAGTTGAATAGTGTCTGTGGTCACTTTGGTACCCCACCAATTGAACCAACTAACTTTCTATTTCCAGTCAGGATTGTTCCACTTACATCCCAGAATACACGTCTAAGTTTTCTTTTTCTGGGTTTTCTGAAGACTTGTTTTGCTCAAATCATGGTATTTGTGGCTTTAGACAAGCCCAGTCTCTACTTTTAAAGAAAATAATAATAAAGGCATTCCTTAGGCAGTGTTTTTAAAGCTGTCCTAAATTTACTTTTTAAAAGGGTACTCAAAGGCCATATCCAATTGATTTTATCTCTATTACTTCCTCTGCTCTTTCTCTACTAAGTCTCTAATAATTTGAAATAAAGAGCTAAAAGCACATCTTAAGTACTACGGTAATGTTTTAAATACACTACTTTCTAAATATTTATATGTATAACACACAGGGGATCCATTTTTAAGCAGTGCTTACGTTATTATCATCACCTCCTAAAACAATCCTGGGTACTCACTTGATTTTTGTTGGTTGATTCAGTTTGTGCTGAAACAAACTGAACTGTTTCTTTTCCCAGAAAGATCATAGAATATACAAGATCAAGAAACAATTGAATAATATCTTGGGTATCTTTCGTTTATAGGCATTGTTGTAGAATTCTAAAAAGAGGAAAATGCCAGATTTGATTACCTATGCATTGCAGAATCCTAAGTTGTCTGATAACTGTTGCTGGCTCATCTTTGCTTAGAGCTATTCTTTCTGACTCCAGGGATAAGAGTGATGAGCAGTATATCTGTCTTCCATTTCAAAATATTTTTTTCCACACACACAAAAAATAAATCCACATCACTATTCTTTGTGCCTCTAGCATACAGGTTGAGGGTTGATTGTAAGTTGTTTAGGAATTAATCATCCACTGTCTCATAAAAGTCAACACCCGTTGTCCTCTGGCAATATAGGTTAGTTTACAGCATAAACTAAACAGAAAGTTCTGCTGTATCGATGCTGCTACTTTACAACTTTGCTTCCTTTTTGCTCCATTTTTCTTCACATCTTTCATCGGCCTCCAGGGAGGAATCAGCATATTTAAATATCCAGAAGATTTGTTTGAGGTTGTTGATGTCACAATGATTTGTAGTCCTATTAAAATGACATTTGCTGATGACATGATACAATGCGTTGCATCATTCATCTCAGCATGAAAATGCACTGATCTTTTCATCACAGCCGCGCAGGTAATCTGGTAACCCAAGCTAATGTGATCAGCCACACTGCGATTGCTGGCATTTGCATAAGTGCTTCTCAGAGATGGACTGAATTCCTAATCCAAAGTCGCATCAGGGAAAAATAGCTGTGCAGAATGATTTATCCCTTTATTGACTAAATGAAATTATTCACATCCTGAAGTCTGTTCTCTCTTGAAATTCAGCATTAGAATTTCAAGTAGACACACCCTTGTTCTATATTTGTATCTTATACACACCCACCGGACACATGTCCCTCCTACACACCCCATACCACATGCAATATATCACACATACCACATACTCCACATAACATGCCACTTATGTTACACACACCTGGTGCAGATACATAGTATACATGCAACACATGCATGCATCACACATACCACATGTGTTACCCATACAAGCACACACCTGATGCAGATACACAGCACATATATAACAAATGCATGTCTCCCACAGTCGCCATACACACATACCACTCATTACACACAACATACACACAGAAGAAGCCCACTGTACGTACTCACACCATGCATACCATTGAGATGATCTCACAACACTGCAGGCATACTATACACCACATACAACATATGCAATACACATACATAATACACGCCATACAGACCACAGCACACATTCCCCACATGCTCACTGCTACTCTCACACCCTCACTACAAAGCGCAGAGCTTAAAGAGATGGTCTATGCTGTTCTCTTCTTTAATCATTGAACTATTCTTTAGTATGAGGCACAAAAATGGCTAATTTGTTAGCAGAAAGAAAATAGGAAAATGATATCAATCCTCTCAATAAGCTTGCATGGGAATGGAACTCACTCCATTTACAGGACCAGAACCGTTGTGAACTGTCCTTTCTCCCCTTGGTTCGGAGGTGAGGACTAAAATGCAGTTGTAACCCAAATAGCAATCCCACGTGGTTTTCTCTGAGACTTGTGTGACTCTGGGTAATGTACTTGTCACCAAATGAGTCAAGGTCATACCTACAGGAGGCTAATTGGAGAGCGAGGGACTCTGAAGTAGAATGTATTCCATCCCCTTTGTGAACACTGCAGATGTAAAAAATATTGGGGGTGAGGGGAACACTAAAGAAAACCCAATGACTAAAAAGAAACACCCTCCAGTAAAAGTTTTAAGTGCCAAATAAATGTGAAGAAACGTACACACTCTCTTGTAGATGTGCATTGCCTATTCCAAACCTGGTTCTGAAACCAGGTGCTGAAACTTCAAAAAAAAATTCATGTTATTAGATCAAAAGGACAGTTTTCTCTTGCATGTTATTTTTTCTAATCCCAGGTGAAAATAGAAGGTTGTGATATTTCACAAAACAGTCTGCTTTCCTGGCTGATTTTACAGACTTGTGAAATTTGGATATTTTGGGCAAGTTCCAAGTTTCCAAATCCAGGAGCATTTGCCCATCAGTATGTGAAGCCTGTAAGTTGTTGACGTTAAGCCCAGGTGATGACAGACAGCATGCTGGACTTAGGAATAAAAGAATAAGGTCCACCTGGAGTAGTGGAGGCTCCTGCCTTCCCATGCTGGCCACTGACCTGACTCTGAAGATGAACTGTGACATAAGAGATAGGTCTCATATTTAGAGCAAGGAAACTACTTTCTTTTAACTGCATGGCTACCTAAAATTTCTTTCAAAATGAATTCTCATTTCTTTAAGAGCTATGTTGACTTAGGGGGTCTCTTAAAGTTTCCTCCTAAATTATGTGGCATTTGTCACTTAATGGTAATTACAGGGTCCTAACCACAGAATGCAGAGCACTTGTGTTGAATACAGACTACCCGGTTAAATCCCTTGTATCACTTAAGGTCCCCTGAACACCGCCAGGAGTAATTCTTGAATGCACAGCCAGGAGTGACCCCTGAACATCACCTGGTGTTACCCAAAAAGCACTCCTATAAAAACTAAACAACGAAAAGAACAATTATAAACTCGAGTGTGTCAGGCACCTCTATTGGCCAAATAGGGCCCAAAATGGTAATTTCCTATATGAAATGTATATAGCACATCGATGACACTTTAATTCTTAGTTTTAATAATGCTGCAATGGCAGAGGACTTTGAAACAAGGTAACAATATAAATGTCATTCGGGTATCTTGTTTCTGTTTATTAACTTACATCTCTAAGCCTTAATAAACTTGTCACTGTTTGTTCATAAAAGTCCCAATATTTTTAATTAGGAACAGAAAATAAATACACAAGACAAATAGCTCAGCAAAACTTATTATTGAGCTGTTCATATTGACCAGCTTTCATAATCTGCAACATTATACAGAATGAAAAGCTTATGAACAGAAAAAGAGTGCAAGGATATTGGCCTAAGAGATGGTTTCACTGTGAGTATTATGCAATAAGGACACATTCCTACTATTCAACATTTAAGAAACTTATTTCTGTTTAATCCAGGATTTCATGAGACACTCATTTTGAAATAAAAACAGAGGCATATATCTTTTTTTTTCTCTGTACTGCTCCATGGATTTTAATATTTGAGTTTTAGAGAAAACTGAACCTTGAGCATGCTTTAAAAATGATCTAATTCAGTTTGATATTTCAGATGTTTTCAAAAAATGGAATTAAAAAACAACAAATATCCTAGCTTCTGAGTTAAAGTAACTTTCCTTTTTGCCATTAAGCATATGATACCAATCCTCAAACACAAAACATGTCTTGTAAATCTTTGCACTTCACAATCTGCTCTGGTTTAGTCAATGGCTGAGATTATCTATGCCAGTTTTCACAGAGTTGCAAAGGCCTTAGAACATCATCACTTTTACATGAGAATTTAAAAAATAGCTTTAAATGACATCAATTCAGACATGCGTTTACAAATTACTTTTGGGATCATAATTCTCAGTTTATTAAGAAAGATATTGATTTCTCTGAAATGTGTCTATTTTTTAAACTAAATGTGTTTACCCTATGAATGCTACCCACTTCTTTTTATCGTTACACATAATTAATTTGGTTTCAGCAAGGTAAAAATAAGAAAATAATGTGTGTACTCTGACAAGAAGAACTACTACTTTAGATGGGATACTGTGCACTACATATATACTCTTTCAGTTTAATTCCCCAAGAGCTTGAGGAGAAATCTCTACTATCCTCACCGTAACTGTAAATGCAACAGATATTTTCAAATTAGATAAATAAGAGGGGGCTCATCTAAATCTTCTGTTTACCCTATACCATTTTACCTCAAATAAATATACTATTCTAATTTTAACAATAGAAAAGAAAATTTAAGCTTGAACTATATTGATGAACTACAATGGTGTTCTAATGGCTTACTGATTAAGTCATCTGAAAGATAGTTTCTGGGAATGGGGAATCTTATTTGATTTGAGTGTTTTATTTAAAAGCAGAATTAGAATAAAAAATAAAGGGTTGAGGATGTTAGTAGGCTGTTGCCCAGGAATCACTCAGATAAAAGGGAGCGTTATCAAGATTCCTGGCTCAGGCCCAAAGGAGAAAAAAGCTTTCTCTAGTGCAAATTGCCTCGCACTTCAACACGGTGCCAACACTGTAAATGGACATATTTCCTCTCGTACTAAAGCCAAAGTATCATATTTATGTTTTCTGAATGTAATAATTAAGCCATTCAATATAAGGTTTCTAAACTGGACCATGTTTGAAGGAAAGCATTAGGGAAGGTCAGGAGAGATCATTTTGTTTCTGAACATCACAATCTGTTCGACAAAATCAAGCACACAGAACAGGCATTCCCCATCATGTAGAGAGATACTCATGTTGACTGCAAAGCTCATACATAAGGATAATGTAACCAACAGTCTCAATCACTCTTGCCGCCTCCATTAGTACAATTCATGGATTTTAAAGTTAGTGTCAGACTAGCAGACTTTACATTCAGCATAGATTTGGGAAACCGGATAAGAAAGACTATATCCATATTTTTGCTACTATTTCATTACATTACAGATAGAGATCTCTAAATATACTTTACTCCTATTTTGGAAAACACCTGATAACATTAGGGGTTTTCTTCTGGCTCTGTGCTTGGGGAGCACTCCTGGCAGGCTCAGAGGTTCATAAGGGATGTCAGGTATTAGACCCAGGTTGGTTGTATGCAAGATCCTCACTATACTTCTTTCAGCCAGCAATATTCTTTAAATTATGTATCTTCTTGAAAGCTCACTTATAAGATATATTGCTATTGTTATTTCATCAGAAGCCTAAGAATACCAAACCACAAACATAAGATAACCATGCCTCATAAGATTATCATGTCGCTTTTGCTAATTAATGCTGCATTTTGAAATAATTACAGTTTCTGTGATTAATCCTATAAACAAGTAATTTAGAGAAAAAAAACTACTCTGAGAACATACTCCGACACTACTAGACTGCCAGTGTGAACCTTTGAAAACAGAAAGAGTTCACTAGCTTTGTGGATACTACTCTGGAGACTAGCTTTGAGGGCTGTTGAGTTTCCATGTGCATGTGTGACCATGCAACCATGCTCTTGATTAAGCTTGTTTGGTACAAGAGAGGTAACTAAGAATTACTCAAACATCATTGCCTTTATAAGAAGTATCCACAGTTGTGCACATTTTACATGCAACAGAATTTTTTCTGTTGATTTTTTGTTGTTTTCTTTCTTCTGTTGGTTTTTGGGTCATGCCCTGCTGTGCTCAGGGTTTATTTATGACTCTGTACTCAGAGATCATTCTTGGTGGTGCTCAGGAAAGCATATGGGGTGCCAGGGATATAACCTGGGTGATCTTCATGCAAGGCAAGTGCCCTATTCACTATACTCTGACTCTAGCTGTATATAATAATTCTTATCTTCAAAGAAGAGCCAAGTAATATAAATGATTAAACAATAAGCAAGTAAAGTAAATACATATATTTTTCAGAAAAAAGTGAAATGGACCACTCAAGCAAGGCATTGTTCAAGCTGATATCTGTATCTAGACTTTGTCCTCCAAGGTGTTGTGGAGTTCCACTGTTTCTTTCATTTCAGAAGATTGCAGTTTTCCCTGATTTTTCAGGCTAGCCAAGAGCAGTTCAATGGCCAGCTTGTGAGTGTCAGGGGTGAGAAGTTTGTGTGTTCCTTCTTCCATTTATGACACCTAGATAAGACTGGACGGTGACAGCTGCCTGCCTAATGAAGAAGGTAAGTCAGCATTGGAAGCAAGGAAAGTGATACACCTTACAGGAAGAAGGCCACAATAGACTTGCTGTTGTATGCTATGAAATGTGTGATGGAGCCAGAGTGGGAACACCTGGGACTAGGAGGATAGACTTCTCATAGAAGATGCACTCTTCTTTGGTATTGAGAAGTATAACTGTCACATATTGAGCATATTCCTTGGTTGATATATATGGTAATTTGTCGTGCACTCTGTAGCTAGTATCTAGTGACTATATTCAACAGTGTGGCATGTGGATTTCAAAATCCCATAGGTTACAACAAATAGCTACTGCCACAGTAATTCTTTTCAAACTACTTTCCTAGAGAATTCATCACAAAGAAATTTAAAAGCATCCCTCACTTATTATCTCTTAGTCTTTTCAAATGTATGGAATAGGCATTAGAATCATGGTGAGAAATTGTTCAATTCAATTTTTGGATGGCTGGTCCTACTATCAGAGTTTTATATTAAATAAAGCTTGAGTCTATTTTTAAACATTTATCATGGGATGCTAAAGCTGCAGGTTCATCACATAAGCTTGGCAATGTTGGTATAAGACCTTCCCTAAATCAGGGATGCCAAGAGAGTGTCTGCTGTCAAATGCACATGAAAGCCAAACCCTATCATACCAGCCTTTGAGAGAAGGAAAAGGCCTTTATTGAAATCTGGAGGACAAGGAATGTAAGAACAATGTTTATATCTACAGACCTTTATTTTAAAAAATAAATACTTATGTAGGCAGAAGCAGGAACTGTGTTGGGGAGCTGCTGGGGTCTCCAATACTATCAGGACAGAAGTTGTCTTCTACCTCCTGAGGCCTCCAGGGAAAGAATGAAAGTTCACAAATCTGGCGCAGTTCCAAAAAAGGCTTTTAATAGTGCCAGAGCTCTACCACCTCAATCCAATATAATGAAAGAACTCTAGCTCTGGTCAGAACTTAGACCATACAAGAAAGCCCAAGTCTCCCACCAAAGAGACAGGATATCACCTGAGAGGAGTCCTACCCAAAAGAAGAGGTGAGTGCCTCAACTCATTCCCCTTAGATACACCAAAGTAATCCTAACTGTTGACAGGGAGGGTCTTGTCAACAAAGAACCCTAAACAGCTTCTATATAGTAGAAGAGTGTAGAAGGGTGGTGCCACACCCTATTATAAATATAAACAAAGGGTTACACCAAGGACTAATCCCTTCCTCTGATATTATCTCTTATATAAAACGCTGGAGGGTGGGCTGGTATAAAGTAATACATATTAATTTCATGGGCTTCAATATAATCTAGATGGTACCCACAAGGTCCTTCTTATTTATTATCTGCATCAGGGTGATTCTGAGTTACTTGATCTCTGTACACTGAAAGGTTCACACTTGCCTGCCTGAGGGCAAACTGTATGATCCTTCCTATAATCTTAAATGATAGTCTCAACGTAGCCAGGGTGGTAGTCTCCTGGTAAAGTCAACCTGTCCCACGCTGGGTACAGTAGGTATAAAGAGGAACTGTGCCCAATCTTGATAACATAGAAATCTTAGTAGATATATAATAATAAGTTGGAAGATACTTATTCAGAGTCAAGGTGACATCTGTAACTGCCACACCCTCCATCAGTGTTTACATAGAAGAGACATCTCATTAGCATGAACCTTGGCTTAAGAACATGTAAATAGATTAAGCTGTGAGTGAATAAAATAGCAAAGCTCCCAAGTTAGTTAAGCCTATCATCCAACAGAACTGCAAACATTTCTTTCTTAAAAAATAAGATGGTGGGCATGAAAATAAACAGAATGGGGACCTTGAGCTTCTTAGGTCTTTTTGACCTCAAATATGGGGGGATATTTTTCTGTGCATCACTTCTTGAACAAAGAGGCAGATCTGATGTATTGCTTTAAAGTTAAAGGCATGCAGAAGTAGGAGTGAGTTCCTGCTTGTTTTCTTCTGCAAAACAGTTGTAGTGTACTTATTGCTTCTGGAAAACAGGGGCTATAAAATAGAGTGCAAGGAAGTTATTTTCTTTTGTCTGAACTTATTTATCAATGTCAGGTAGTTCTGTGCCTTTAGGGCCACAGTTTTACCAACTCTGACTTACTTACTCTGACGGGATGTATGACATAACAGGAGAAAATGGATTGTGGGCTTAGGCAGGTCTTGGGCCCTATTTGAAACTTTTGTAGATAGAAGCAGTATGGTCTTGAAAACTGACTTAACTCACAGGTTTCAATATTCTGAGTTTTAAAATGAGGACAAAATCCCTACTTGACAGCTTTTTATTCTGAGTATTAAATCATGCTTTATGGAAAACATGGAACATTTAATCACTGTATCACTGTCTTCCCATTCATCATCAATTTGCTCGAGCGGGCACCAGTAACATCTCCATATGACCTGTCTCATGCAAGTAGAGCCCAAGGTCACCTGCTTGCTCCAGGAACATAAAGAGCCTCAAACCATTCCATCATGTCATGGGAATGAGGCCTATAATTGTTACTGGTATCTGGCATATCAAATACAACACGGGTAGCTTGCCAGGCTCTGCCGTCGCGGGTAGCATACTCTTGTAGTCATCTCAAAATCCAGCATTTATTGATGAGCCAGGCTGTGATAGGCTGGTCTGCTGGGTGGAGTTCTGAAAAGGGGGATGTCCGGATGTGGAAAATGGAGGTCCTCATGGAGTCGGGGGTCATCTGGCTTGTTGTGAGGCTCTGCTGGGGTGGCGGGCCAGGACTAGAACCTGCCATCCCTCCTGGGCACCTCATGAGCGGCTGGGCACAGGGAGAGCCAGTAGCAGCTCTGTCCCATGTCTGTCTCTCGGAGCATTTAATATTTAGCATAAATAACAGCTATGTAGTTATATAATATTACTGGGTACTTTATCATGCTCTTTACTAAGTGGTTAATCTATCACCTAATTTCACCATCATAACCTCCAATGTTATTATCTCTATATGTGATAGAACTGAGGTGCAGTGGAGTTTAGATTACCTGATAGGGAAGCAATGAACTTAAGTGCCAAGAGCAGAATAAACCACAGCAATATATCTTCATAATTTGCCTTTTACTCACAGTGCTTGGATTCTTGCAATGTGTTTCATATCTTTGTAAAGGAACATACTACTCCTATAAGGCTTCCTCTGTTCTCATTTACCTTGCTATTTCTAACAATGGCCACTTCTCCCTTGGCTTCCAGTGTGTTTTCATTCATAGTCAAAAATCTTAGGTTATTAATTTCTCTCTTCTAATCCTTCTCTGACAATGTGATTCATAAGAACTCAATTCAGTTACAATAATGATAAAGAACCCAATATGGTTCCTTTCTTTTCTTAAAGAAACTTATGTTTATAGATTCTAGATACTTGTTTTCTTTTCATCATTCCTCACTTGTCTTTCAGCTAATTTGAAAGCTGTTATAGAAATCATCTTCTGTATTTCTGTTCCATTATAGGAGCTGGGCAAAGGTGCTTACAAAGCAGATATTACATAGATATAAACTCTAATTACCTCTCAGTGGTAGGTAAACCATGCCCACTTACCATGTATCAACTTAAGATTTGCATTAGAATCCATTTAGAAATGGAAAATCACATCTGGGTAGCAACTGTTTCAGCTGAAATGTTAGTCCAAAAAGTCAAAAAAATCCCATAAAAAAAATTCATAAGTTTTATATATTAAACTTCATTATATGCTCAAACAAATAGAACTTCTCAAGGAGCCAATATAGGATCTTAAAAGACTTATGGATAGAACTAGATGACATACGTATTTATAGATTTAGGTATTAGAAGCTAATTGCCTATCTTTTCCTGGAAGAGATTATTCTCGCTAAGAAGACGCCATGTCCATTGGTAGTAAAAAGTGTACTGTGTGTCATTATAACATTATGAGGGAGGTATCCTCAATTCCCATTTTATACATAAGCAAAGAAATTTAAGTGAGATCAAATCTGAATATAAAAAGTACTGGAAAAGAAGTGGCATCCAAACTCAATCTCATTTACGGCAAATATATTTTTGAATGGGTTGGACATCCAAAGTGATGCTGAGGAGATCCAAAGGTCTTAGCCAATCAGGCCATAGTAATTCTTAGCCAATCAGGCCATAGTAATTACTCTTAGCCAATAAGGCCTGGGGTTTGATGTGAGGGCATTATAATTAAGAGTTGAAAGGGACCTGTTGCACCAGGAATAACCCAGCCCACACATGAGGTGATGTGTCAGACCATGTTAAGTATTCCTTTTCCCCGTGTTTTTGAGCCACACTCAGCAGTGCTCAGGGATTACTCCTGGCACTTTGTGCTCAGGATTTACTACTGGTAGAGATTGGGGGAATCATGTGTGCTGATGGGATTGAATCCAGGTTGGCAGCATGCAAGTCCAGTATTCTAACCACTATTTTATCGCCTCCCACTTCAAAATATACTTTACTTTGAAAACGATCCTAGTTTATGCTTTTCACAGTCCTTTCAAAGAACACCAGAACAATTGGTAGACTCAATGACAAAATTGTTCCCACAAGGTAATTGCAAATTATAAAAATGAACCAAATTTATGTCTCTTTGAAAGCCTATATTTCTTTTCATTTGTAGACTCATAAATGCAGCTCTAAATATAAAATGAAAAAAATAGTTTAATAATTGAGTGGAAATGTTTCGAACTTATTTTTCAATTATGAAATTTAATCTAGTCTTAAAGATTCTTATAAATAGCTAGACAATGAATTCACTGTGAGTTCACAAATCTTCAATTCATTTTAAGGATTCATTTCACTGTCTCCTAAGGCCTAATTCTGTTCTTTTCTTTGAATTATCTAAAAATGATTGTGAATATTGAGAAACCACTCTCATTATTTTATCCAAAAAATTGCAGTATAGGACGAATAAATAAAAAGATGAGAAGTGCATTGCTCACAGTCACCTAATTAATGCAGCCGGGTAGGATGTTATTTTCAGTTTACTATTCCTTCTTGCCTTTTCAACATATGCTTGATGAATACAAAATCTCCCTTCAGAGGTGTATAATCCTATTGATTAGGCATCTTAACTTATGCAAAAACCTAATAAGAATTTCCACTGATTCACAACAGTCGATAGTGTCTCATCAGAAGTCAACACAAAATGACCAAATAATAAAAATCATTTTTCATAGATTTGCTTAACTTTACTATAATTTGAATGTCCTAAATAAGACCTTTGAAAGACTCTGGAATCTTTTTTCATGAATCATTATGGTGCATATAGGTGAGGGCACAACAGATTCAAATCTCAGATCCCAGAGAATTGCAGAGTTGTATAGAACTGTATGACCATATCAAAAGAATAGGGATGGAGGGATGTATAGCAAGAAAGTCAGGTTTGAATCCTGGAAAACTTACAAGTCTTCTCTAGAAGAAAAGATATATAATATGCACAAGATTTGTAAATAGGAAACCCTTCTATAGAATTTACTTCATGCCAGTCTAATCACTATTTTAATGAATGTATTTAACAGTACCTTAAGGGTAGAAAGAATATTATCTTCATATAGATGAGGAAACTGAGGCACTGGGTATTTAGGAAATGTATCCAAAGTCATATGAGGATGGTTATAAATGAACGTTCTAGAAAATATTTATTTCCGGGGCGGGCGATAGCCCAGCGGGTAGGGCATTTGCCTCCCGTGGCCAGCTGGCCGGCCTGGGGTTCGATCCCGGCTTCCTATGGTCTCCCGGCACCTCAGGGTAATTCCTGAGTGAAGAGCCAGGAGAAACCCCTGAGCTTGCCGGATGTGACCCAAAAAGCAAAAAAAAAAAAAAAAAAAAGGGTTTTTATCAAAAGCGTGTGGGAGTCAGAGGCTAGGTAAGACAGAAAATGGAACAGTGTGCTAACAATTGTGAGGGGTACTAATGCCAACCTAGAACTGAGCATTAAATAGAGGCAAAAGGATACACATGACCCTTTATTTGTTTGTAATCCATAGTCTGGAGGAAGGAAAAGAGAAAGATAGAGAAATGGAAAGAAATAAAGAACCTGCCATGGGGGGGGGGGGGGGGGCGGGGGCGTGGTTGGTGGGAGTGGGCGCTGGTGGCGGGTGGGGCCTTTTGTATTGTAAAATAAATAAAAAAAAAATATTTATTTCCCATAAAGAGAACCTGTTTCTGACTTCTCATCTTTGCTCCACCTTAATCTTAATATGTTGAGCATACAAATGACTGCAAAATTTGAGAGATCGGATATAAGCTGAAGCTTAAACAAGTACTGCTGAGTGGAAATGTTTTATGACTCTTTAAGATCTTCCAAATGTTGACATCAACTCCTCTCACTCATCATTTTATTTTATTTTTTAAGTATTTTATTATATCACCGTGAGATATACAATTACAAAGATGTTCATATTTGGGTTTTGGTCATACAGTGTTCCAGCACCCACCCTCCACCAGTGCCCATCTCCCACCACCAATGTCCCTGGTTCCTCCATACTCCCCCAGCCCGCCTCCATGGCAGGTTCTTTATTTCTTTCCCTTTCTCTCTATCTCTTTCTCTTTTCCTTCCCTTCCAGATTGTGGATTACAGAACATACATTAAAGTCACCCATCATCTTAAAGCTAGATATTTTACAAAAAAAATAAAGATGGTAGTTACCAATGCACTGCATAAAAGGTCTCTTCCCAAATTTTTATGAAGATATACAGTAAAAGTACAGGTTACATTATAAAAATCTACATCAAAAGAACTTTGATCAGTGATAAAATATTCATGCACAGAAAATAGTAAAGGATCCACAGTTTACATCAAAAAAGGATGAGCCAAAGCCTCATGGTTGCCTGGCTGCCAACCATAAAAGAATGAGAATTCCATCCTCATAGGCAGGCGATGTCTTTACTGGAGCACAGGCTAATCAATGTGCACCACACTCATTTCAGAGAATGTACAAAGCAAAGAACTGAATGAAGAAAACGTTCTCTTTGGTGAGAGATTGAAAAATCAGAACTTTGAAGAGTTAGCAGAACAAAAAAAATCTCCCAGATGTTTGGGGAGTGGGTAAGGAGGAGTTTCAGAAAAAACTGGCAGAATTGGTGGGATGGGAAAAGGAGTTTGTTTTTCCAAACAAGCTGAAGGGCGAGATCATTTGGAAGAACAAGTTGTTGAGATTACTGATTCCAGTAAGAAGATTGCCCACACGGATAATCTGGCTGTGACATCTATGTCACTTCCCAACCCCAGGGTTATAGGACCGACCTGGCTGGTTATGTTGCTTCTTCAGGCAAAGCCTACCTGACACTGAAAAATGAAATACAATAGAAATTCACTTTCAAACTATATTTTAAAACTTAACAGACTATATTTGCTGAAACTCATGAACTGTTCAAGAAATAGTTTGTAACCTATGTTATGTAAGATTAATATCACTAAATCTCACTACTGCTGCAATCATTATATTCTAGGAGCACACAGACTGGATTGCTTTGGAAAATATTCTATTGTTTTGACAATGTGGTTTTCGGGAAGACCAAAAAACCCTTCCAAAAAATTATTCGCCTAAGTGTGCGTGGGATGAGAGAATATTAACTTACCAAAATAAAATACCAAGAACTTAGAAGTTCATTCTCATAGTCCCAGGGTCAGGAAGCCAAAGACCAAGGTTTGAGCTGATTGGCTTTTGTGACATCTCTCTTCTGTTTTGTTCTCTTTTGGGAGCTGTACCCAGAGGCATAGCTCAGGGCTCACTTCTAACTCTGCACTCAGAGATGGCTTTTTGTGGGGCTCAAGGGACCATGTGGGTGTTGGACTTGGGTCAGCCATGTGCAAAGTAAGCATTCTATCCAGCAAACTATTTCTCCACCCGATCTGAGACTTCTTTCTCAACCCTCTACCGTTTATTGAATCACCATGATATAGTAGTTACAATTGTGCGTGGTTGGGTTTCAGTGATTAATGTCCGACACCCATCCTTTTACCAGTGTACATTTCCAATCATTGATATCCCCAGTTTCCCTCCCACCACCCCCCACTTCCGGTCTGTCTCTAGTAAACACATTCTTTCTCTCTTTCCTCATTTTTTTCCTTCTCTCTTTCCTTTTAGGCAGTTGGTTTGCAATATTTGTACTGAAAGATTGTCTTGTATATCACATTATGTATCTCATGTCTATATATTATATATATTATGTGTATATATGTGTATGTATGTCATGTGTAACACCTTTCAGCATCGGTTCCTATACAGAGTGATCATTTCCAACACTCACTGTCATAGTGGTCCCTTCTCTGTCCTAACTGCACTCCCTTCCTTTTCTAGGACATGTACCCTACTGTGGAAGGTTTCTAATCATGAACCAGTCTTCCTAGCTCTCATTTCTACCATCTTTGTATTAGTCTCATATATTATTATTATTATATTCCAAAATGAGTGCAATAACTACATCTGTCTCCCTCACCCTCTGACTCATTTCTCTCAGTGTGATACTCTTCATGCCCATTCATGTATAGCAAAATTCATGACTTCATGTTTTCTGGCAGCTGTATCATATTCTGTCATGTAGATTTACCATAATTTCTTTATTCAGTAGTCTGTTCCTGGGGATCCAGGCTATTTTCAGATTCCAGTTACTGTGAATAGTGCAGCACCAAACAAAGAAATACAGACAGTGTTTCTGTTGTGTGACTTTGGTCCACTAGAGTATATTCCCAGAAATGGTATTTCTGGTTAATATGGGAACTAAATTTCTAGGATTTTTTGAGGAATGCCCATATTGTTTTCCAAATCAGGTGGACTAGTGATCATTCCCACCAGCAATTAAAGAGAGTAATTTTCTCCCTATATCCACATCAACACTTTTTTTTGGCTTTTTAATGTGTACCAATCTCTGTGGTGTGAGAGGATATCTCATTGTTGTTTTGTTTTGCATGATTCTGATGATTAGTGATCTAGAGCATTTTTTCATTGCCTTTTGGCCATTTGTATTTCCTTGGGGAAATTTCTGATCATTTATTTCTTCTCTTTTTTATGAAGCTAGAAGATTTGCTTTCTTGTAAAGTTCTACCAGTGTCATATATCTTTGATTATTAACTCCTATCAGATGGGTGTTGAGTAAATACATTTTCCCACTTCTGTGGCCTATCTTTGTATCCTGGTCATTTTCTTACACTACAGAAACACTTGAACTTCTTAGTTTAATGTAGTCTCATCCACATATTATCTTTGTTACTACCTGCTTGGTCAGTGGTGTTTCATCCTTAAAGATTCTTTAGTTTCAATGTTATAGAGATGTCTACCTATATTTTCCTTCATTAACTTTGTGAATTCAGGTCTAATATTCATCTCTTTAATCCATTTTGATCTCATTGTTGTGCATGGCATGAAAAAGAATCTGAGTTTTCTTTTTTTGGTATGTAGCTGCCAAGTTTTCCCAGCATCACTTTTTTGAAGAGATTTTCCTTTCTCAACTTCATATTTCTTGCTCCTTTAACAAAAATAAAATTATTATGTTTTTGAGGTTTTTAGTCAGGTTATTTAACTCTGTTTCATTGGTGTGTTGGTCTGCCTTTATTCTAATACCATGCTATTTTAATTACTATCACTTTCTAGTATAGTTTGAAGTTAGGGAAGGTGATGTACCCCATAATTCTTCCCCAAGGATTGCTTTAGATATTTGTGGTGTTTTATTGTTCAGGATGACTTTCAGGAGTGTTCTTATCTATGTCTTTGAAAAAATCCATGGGTATTTTTATATAGGAGCTGCATTGAATCTATATAATGCTTAGGGGAATAGTATCATTTTGATAATGTTAATCCTCCCAATCCATAAGCAGGGTCTGTGTTTCCATTTCCTTGTATTCTTTTTATTTCCTGGAGTGATATTTTGTAGGTTTCTTTTGTATAGGGTTTTTCATCTCCTCACAACAAGCCAGATGACCCCCTGACTCCAGGGGGCCACCTTTTTCCACATTCTGACTTCCCTCTCGTCACAACTCCACCCAGCAGACCAAACTATCACAGCCCAGATCATCGACACCCACCCTGCAGCAGTTTTGTTTTCAATCCGCCCAGATATGTTAAACCAGAGACTCTCAGACATGGGGGCAGAGCTACTACTTGCTCTCCCTATGCCCAACCACTCACGAGGTGCCTGGGAGGCATGGTGGGTTCTAGCCCTGGCCTGCCACTCCAGCAGAGACTCACAACAAGCCAGAAAACTCCCCCACCGACTCCATGGGGGGCCGCCGTTTTCCACATCTGGACTTCCCTCTTGTCACAACTCCACCCAGCAGACCAGACTATCACAGCCGGCTCGCGCAGCTGCTAGCGGCCATGCAGTTAATCAGTAAATGCTTTATTTAGAGGTGACTACAAGAGTATGCCACCCACACAGCAAGCCTGGCAAGCTGCTCATGTTGTATTTGATATGCCAAATACCAGTAACATTTATATTAGGTCATTCCCATGACCTAATATAATGGTTTGAGGCTCTTTGTGTTCCTGGATTGAGCAGATGCCCTTGGGCTCTACTAGCATGAGACAGGACATATGGAGATATTACTGGTGCCCACTCTAGCAAATAGATGATGAACCGGAAGATAGTGATAGTGAAAGTGATTTTCATCTTGTAAACTGATTCTGAAGTACTTAATGTTCTTAGGCACAATTATGAACAGGATTGTGTTTATAATATATCTTTCATTGCTTGTATGTAGGAAAGCCATGGAATTTTGGGTATTGATTTTGTACCTTGCTGCTTTACAAATCTATTGTTTCTAGGAGCTTTTTGGTAGAATTTCTAGAATTTTCTAAATTTAGTACTATGTCATATGCAAATAATAAGAGTTGGACTTCCTTTCCTATCTGAATACTCTTGATATCTTTTTCTTGCCTAACTTTTATGATAAGTACTTCCAGGACTCTACTGAATAGAAGTGGCTACAGTGGGCAATCTTGTCTTATGTCTGATCTTTGAGAGAAGGCTTTGAGATTTTTCCCATTGAAAATTATATTTGCTGTGTGCTTATGGTAAATGGTTTTAACTATACTGAGGAAAGATCCTTCAACTTCTGTTTTCTGAGAGCTTTTATTATGAGTAGGGCTAGATTCTGTCAAATTCTTTCTCTGCATCTATTGATATAATATGTTTTTATTTTTCTTTTATTGATAAATTATATTAATAGACTATGTTAAACCATCCATGCATTCCCAGGATGAATCCTACTTGGTCATGGTGCATTACTTTTGGATGGGTTGTTGGATACCATTTGCTAGGAGAAATTTTTCTAAGCCCTACAGGTGACTGCCTTTGTGCTGTTACTTGTATGGTCTTTTTCTTTAAGTGTGGACACATCCTTGTTATTTGTTCCCAAATTTCCTTTCTTATAATGACTCCAATTAGAGTGCATTAGGACCATTCAGGTGGTCTCATATAACCTTAATGATTTCTTTAAAGATGCTACCTCTAGATATATCCACAATCTGAAATACTGGGTCTTTGGGCTTCAGCCTATGACATATGTGTGTGGGAGGGCATAGGGGGTGGGTGCTCCTAATAGAGTACTTATGGTTCTCATAAAAATTATAAATAAACTAGGAAAGAATGAAACACTGGTCTGTAATCAAAGCATTGATTTCTCATTTTTTCTACCTGTCTTCTTCCTTAAAAGCTCCTATCAAATAGCATTTTATTATATTTCTATATGAATATATTTCTTTGTATATAAAACAACACAATTGTTAAAGAATATGTGTTACTAAAGGTAAAGAATACCACCACTCTTCATATGCTCTTTGCAGTTCTTTTGTTCAGTCATTTGATACAATTATGTTGTTCAGGACAGTGATCAGCATATTTGTGACAGGAAAATCAAATATAAATGTTTTAGGCTTTCTAGACCCTGAGTCTATCCCAGCTCTTTGAATTACTCATTGCAGCATGCAAGCAGTCTTAGCTTTAGTACATCATCAAATGGGTATAGCTGTGTTCCACCAAACTATATTTTTGGTAGTTGCAGGTTTGATGATTGAACCTCACAATGTTTTCACATGTATTCTTCCTTCCAATTTTTGGGGTGGTTTAGAAGTATAAGAAGTTCTTTGGCATCATAGAGTGTCAAGAATCAGGCAATGAGGTTTCATGTGCTAATCCCAATAAAAGGAAAAGAACCAGTTTCAGGAGTTATGACTAAGACTTTAGAGTTTTATCTCAACTATTTGAATATTAACAGTTTTTAATATTGATATAAAATCTACATATTTCAGAATGAATTTTAATTCCAAGAAAAGTTGCTTAAATGGTGTTTCTTGGCTATTAACCAATAATAGAGAGCAAGGAAATCTGTATTCTGCCAACTATGTAAATCCCTAGTACACTCTCATTTTCTAATTTGTTGGCCTGTGATGTAATAGGATCTGCTTTGCTGACCTCTTGATGTCAAGAGATGATCAACATGCTGTAGGAACTAAGACTAAGGGTGACCCAACTAGAACTCTGTCTGGTGTATGGAGATTTATGTTTCTCTTCAATAGTTATAAGTAGCAGGTGATGAATACCCACTGTGTGCCAACCAATGCCATATGATATGGGTGCACCAACACTTAATCATGTCACTACTGGCACCTGTCTTCGGAGTTACCAGAACAAGCATGAGCTGTGCTTTGCTTAAACTCTGACTTAGAGAAGAACAACGCTTCCTGGAGCTTTGCAAAATATGGTCCTGAGAAGTGCTATTTCCCAGGAAATTGTTAATCCTTCAGAACAGAGATTTATCTCAAATTGTTCATGAGAAACAGGCAAAGGGCAGAACTGCCTCCAAGATTCAGATCCCTTCTATCACAGAAGTTTGTCTTACGAGGAAAAGTTGGCTAGCATGAATATAGACACGAACATTTGGCAAACTATTACTTAAGAGTGTAAGAAAGGTTAAGACTAAATATAAATGAATTTACCCAGTGTTCCATTGATTGAGGTTTTATTATGGGACTATACTGCAATGTTATTTGGGATATAAAATAGAAAACAATGGACTATATTTTCTGATATTATTACAATCTCTCACTGAGTCTTATTTCTTATGTAAATTTATGTTCTTATCTCTCAGATTTTACCTCTTATTTTTTCTCACTTTAGTCACAAGCATTACTTTTGATAGTTTCAGTAGTCAATTAAGACAAAATTTAGTACTATAGATAATTTATGAAAAAGAAGTGCTTTGGGGGCCGGAGCGATAGCCCAGTGAGTAGGGCATTTGCCTTGCACGCGGCTGGCCCATACTGGCCAGGGTTCGATCCCTGGCATCCCATATGGTCCCCGAGCACTGCCAGGAGTAATTCCTGAGTGCAGAGCCAGGAGAAACCCCTGATAATTGCCAGATATGATCCAAAAAAAGCAAAAAAAATGCTTTGTTCAGATTCCTATTTAATAAATAGGCAGACAGGCAAGAACATGAAAGTTAAAACTTGGGTAACTCTGACTTTGCTGAGGAAGAAAGCAACTTGACTAAAACCTTGATTAGATCAGATAGCAACAAGATAAAATAGAGCAGAATGAAGCAAAGTGCCTTACTTTGTAAATATTCCTGAACTGTGCAAATTACCTCTCAGGCTACAATTCTTTTCTCATATATAGTAGTTATATTTCTTTCAACTTTTACCTTACATGAATTTTGAACTTTTTGTGAGCCAAGCAGTAGTGCACAGAAATAGAAAGAGCAGGAAGGACCAAAAAAGTAGCCCAGACTTGAGATGGATCACTACCATTATTTTTAATACCTGGAATAATGCATAGCGAGCCAGACACTGAATTTTGAAATGAAATATGTAGTTGTGTTAGAAAATATCCTGGATTTTTATGAAAAATTAAATAGACAGAGGTAAATTCCTGCCTGGTTTAGCATCTGGTCCACAATGATTATGTTCAGTGATTGTACCTGATTTGATTCTTACTGATCATTTTCAAACTAAGAAAATGGGAATGTGAAGGTTGGAAATTGAGTGATTATATGGTAAAAAAAATGTAACTAGCTATGAAAAAACACTGTTTTCAAATGAGTCCTAATAGCCTGACCTCTAAGTTTTCTTCAGGTAGACATACACATGGGTAGTTGTGACTAGAGGGTATTGCTTGGTCCCCCTTAGGTCAGCTCAACAAGAGACAAATTATTGGAAGAGAATATCCACTAGATGCGTTTTGTCCCACCAGCAAATACAATACATTGGTGTGACTGTTTGACTGACTGAACTAGGTTCACCTCCCTGAGATTGGCCAAGTATTGACCCTCCTCTTCATGGACTCTTTCCTATTGATCAAATAACAGTTCATTCCCCAAAAAAAAAAAAAAAAAACAACTATGTCCTGATGCCCAGAACTTCAGTTTTACTTCACTTGGAAAAATGGACTTTGTAGATTAATGCTATGGAAATGGGGATATTATCCTGGGCCATCTAAGAGGAAATCACATATTCCTAGGGATCCCTATCAAAGATACAGGAGTCAGGAAAGAAAGGGCACATCAGTTCCAGGGAAAGAAGAAAAGTAAAGAAAGTTACAAATACTGTGGTGATTCAGTTGCTGGATGGAAGTACGCTGAGGTGGGAATGTATACCAGCTGAAAAAGTCAAGAACACGTATTTCTATGTAGCACCACCAGAGAGATGAATGCACCTCAGCTGAGCAATTTTAAATTTCTGACCTCTTGAAATTTAAGCTAAAAGATTATTTTCTGATCATTTATAGCAGCAACAATAATATTCTCATTTCACCCTAGACTGAAAATCCCTTTTCTCATTGATTCCTTCATTAGATACATAAAACCTATAATTGAAGTATATACATGGGTTACATTCCTAAATTATTTAATCTATTTTAAGGAACTATTTTACATCTCCATCTAATCCATCTCGGTGACTACGGAATGTAGACACCCTCATTTCTAAGGTGAAGTCTGAGTGTCTATAACAATTTTTTGGTTTTGTAATTCACCTTTATGTGGACATTGTAGCCCCAAAAAACTGCTGACTTGATGAGTCAGGCAAAGTGTAATAGAGTCTATTCCATATAATAGAAGTTTCTTTGATCCCAAAGGCATAATCCCCTTGTTATTTTAGGGATCTTAAAGGAATTGCCTCTCCCATGCCCATGAGACTCTTTGCAGGAGTTTTCATTGAGGTCATTATGGATTTCTCCTACTCAGTCCTTCTGTCTATCCCTTGACTAAATACTTGGGGAAAATACTCCTCTAGTAAGGTCTATGGAAACTCTTAGCCTCTGGAAGGCTCTAACACATTCCAAACTCTAGATGCTCACTTGTCCCAGCACATGTATAGCTTCGGGAGGGATTGATGCTCCTCAGTTTTATTAAAGACCCCTCTGAAGCTTTCTTTCTGCTGCTCCTGGTGAAGTAGCTACAGAACGCCACGGCGTTCACTATCATTCTCCCTCACCTTCAATAGGCTAATTCAGCTCGACGAAATGAGAATCATGTCTCAGGGCACCTCTTTGCTTTCATCCTAATTTAGCATCTCCAAAGCCAACATTCTCCTTTTGGGTTTTCAAAACACAATCACATGCCTACAAATGTGAATCAAAACTGTTTTGCGAGGCCAGATAGTATAGTATGGAGGGTGCTTTCCTTGCCAGCACCCAACCCAAGTTTGATCCTCGGCATCCCATATAGTGTCCTGAACATGAACAGGAGTGATTCTCTAGCGCAAAGCCAGGAGTAACCCCTGAACATCGCCAAGTGTGCCACCCCAAAAAATATCTGTTTATATGCCTGAGAAAAGGTGGGGCCAGAGCGATAGTCCAGGGGTAGGGAGTTTGCCTTGCATGCGGCTGACCCAGGTTAAATCTCCGGCATCCCATATGATACCCCACACAGTGCCAGGAGTGATTCCTGAGTGCAGAGCCAGGAGTAACCCCTGAGTATTGATGGGTGTGACCCAAAAAGCCAAAAAGATCTATGCCTGAGAAAAGGAAGTTTGGGCATTCTTTGTAGTTTAAATGCAGATAAAGGGAAAAATAGATTACACATGACAAATTATGATCAATATTTGCACTGTTTTCATCCCTCAAATCTGGTCTGATAGGGTATGCTGCTATATCCATTAATGCATTTTCTTATCCCTTCCTTTCTTCATCCTGCTAATGCCTGACCTTGATGCCTCACTGAAGAGTACTAGTCTTTAGCCACATGCAGTCATTTGGAGGCATCTAAAAAAGGTCCTCAAATTAAGAACTGTCTTGGATTTTGCATTTTGCCTATGGCTTTAGTTTAAGAGAAGCCTCCAGCCATGTTCCTATTTATGGGACCATTTCTGTTTTGTATTATGGGATTAGCTCCTCCAGCTGTTCTAAAGAAAACCAGCCTACCTTTCCACATATATTTCATAGATTCTCAATATGACATCAGATGAAATAGATATTGCAATGTGACCCTCAGGCTCTGTACTTTTCACAAGAATATATGTTTCAAATATGGAAGGTTCTGGTTTGAAGGCAGCGATGGCCTGAGATTATCACCTATTGAGCTCAACCATTAGGCATGTTTAATAAAGTGACATTGAGAGCTGACCCTGGGACATAGTGCAGTTAGAATTAGTTGTTCCTTATGTCTGATGTCAAACTTTGATTGAAGTCAAGGCATTTATCATTGTAGTAAGAGTCAGTCAAGAAGGTAAAATATGAAACATGCAAACAAAACTTGCTTTTTTAAAGTACAGGTTCCCAAGCCCAGAGCCTCATACATACTGCTTTGGCACTGAGCCTTATCTCCAGCAGCTAATACACTAAACTACTGAATATGACTTCAGAACTGTGTCAAGTTGATACAAACAGAACTCGCCTTTAAAATTCAACTTAATTCTTTTTCTACCTAGTATAATAATAGTCATCATCTTGTTCTGTGTGTGTGTGTAAAGATTTCCTTAAAAAATACAAATGGAAGAGCAGGGAAGAGAAATGTCTCAGAGATTTTAAATTTACCTAATATGTGTGGGCATTTTTAGATCCTTTAAATGGATTAAATATAGTTTATAAAACATTGTAAATGGTTTAAAGACTACATATATTTCTGTTCTTAAAATATTTGAGTTTAACAACTAAAATTGAATAAATGACTCTCTTTTAATGTTATTTGAAATATGGAATAAAAAAGAACTTGTAAGCTTCCATGAGCAATACAGTAAATGTGCTTGTTAGAATATAAACAACAGGTGGCAGGGACTTTATATGTCTTATTAACCATGCGTTTCCCAGTGCCTAACAAGTGCATAACTGCTTAATAAATATTGAATGCTATTGATTAAAGTATTGAATAACTACAAATGCATGGAAGTGGAAATCATAAACTGCTCTTATGTTGTCATATGTGCAAAACATTATATGCAATGTCATCTCATACCTAAATACATAATCTTAAGTTTAGAATTATATTTACTTATCTATATAATCTAATCAGCTAACTAATTTCAAAATTGTCAAACTATGTACAGAAATAATATGATTATCAAATAAATATAATTTAAAAAATAAATTAACTTTTCATTATTAGGAAAATTTTTGGGGGTTTTCTATAATCCTGAGGAACCACAGGCTCCAATTCCTTTGATTCAGATATTATTTTGTTCTCTGTAACAGCACTGTACTTCATTTATTTATTTATCTATTTATTTCTTGTTTTGGCGTCACACCTGTTGGTGCTCAGACTTAACTACTGTTTCTGTGCTTAGAGATAACTCTGGCAGGCTCTAGAGATCACAGAAGGTAACTGGGGCTTGAACACAGGCCTACCACAAGCAAGGCAAGTGTCGCACTGTACTATCTCTCCAATCACTAAACTCTGTACTTCATTTCATCGATATAGTTTCTCTGTGAAGATATGCAGTAACAATGAAAAGTTTAACAATCTTAAATAGATTATGTTCGATATTGTGATTCTGATACTTCAAGAACCATCAAGCCTTCTTGAGATTGCACATTTATTTATTTCCCTAGACAGTAAAGCAGCATCCTTAAGGAAATGTATGCTATTCAATTATTTTAGTCCTTAACTTCCCTACCTGAGATAAATATCAATATCTCTGAAAGTGCAGATTAAAGCGTGCAAGAAATGAGAGAAAGAAAGGAATAAAGAGAAAAGAGAAAAGAGTAGTGGACTGGAATAGGAAGAGAATGAATTATTTCATTCTACAAGTTGCAAACACTGAAATAATGCAATCTATTTCTTTAATATAACAATCTTAATATATTTAAACAGAAGTCATAGACATAGGATAGGCAATAGAGCATTTTTCTTGCATGTGTCTGACTGAGTTTGATCCCTTTCATGTGTTATGGTCTCCTGAATAATGCTAGCAGTAAGCATTAAGAACAGAAGAAGTAAGCCTTGCCATGTATGGCCCAACTTCTCACACCCAAATAAAATGCACCTCTTTATTCAAAACAACTCAATATATTTTATAGCTATAAAATAGCAAATGTGATTATTTTGTTCTTCAAAGAAAACTGAAATAAGTCCGTGCTCACATGCTGTCACGAAGTAAGAGTGGGTGAGTTTGCAGCTCCTTTCTAGTAAAGTTCGGGTCCTGAACAATACTCATAATACTTCAGGAATTTAAAATGTTAGCAGGGATTTTTTCTGAGATTCTAGAAGATATGCAAATCATTAAAGCATTCAAAATTAAATTTATTTACTAAAATAAATTTAACTTTCTTTACTGATTAAAATTGGTTAATTCTTTTTAACAAGTGGTTTTCAAGAAGCATGTGAGTAAATTTTACTTCATAATGATTATAAATCTTATTTTGACTGCAGCAAGTTAAGGCAGATGATTCTGGAGTAAAGACTGTAGGTGGTTAACACTGAAAGAAATAAAATCATCTTTAGGAAGATTTGATTATGTGACCAGCTAAACTTACCAAGGTCATCAAACTTAAGCAAGGTTTTAAAAGTTGATTGACATTTATGAATTAGTGTAGGCAAATAAGAATATGAGAAGCACACCATGGAAAAAGCTAAAGATAAATGAACTAATTTTTTCTTGGATTATAGTCCACTAAACCCACAGCTTTTGCAATGAATAAAAGAATTCTCTATAGAAGCTTTAAGATATTTCTTCGCATTTTCTCCTTAATTCCAATTTTTTCCAGGTTAGCTGACTTAATTAAATATTCTCTGAAACACTGGACGTTAAGAATTGTAAAAAATTGAGATCCTGAGATCTCCCAATTTAGCGTTGATTAAAATCGATGAGTTTGGAGTTTTTGGGTAAAGCAAATGCTTCTAGCTTTCAGCAAGTCTTTATTTTTAGAAAGACAGCTTTTTCTTTGTGTAACAAAAGGGCTTAGGAAAGCTTCTTTAGAAGGAAAAACAAAACCCAAAATGTAAAGTAGGCTGAGCTCAAAATAGTCCTTTAAAAAGTCCCCAGAACTAGCAAGGTATGTTACTGCACCAGGCACAATTGCTCTTGAGGAGTATGACTTCTGCAGGTCAGCATGGGGCTCTTGCAGAACTGTCACCTTCCAACTTAGTCTCCTTGGAATGTTACACTTTTTAAGAGCTGGAAACATAGCTTCTGTTTCTTTTTAAGTATATTTCAGTTCTTAAATTGCCTACATTATTGTGCAAACAGTAGGAATGCACTCTGTCTCATCGTCGAATGTTTAGAAATTTTGAGTTAGGAAAAGCGTATTTTCACAACTGTGTTTCTGTGATTGCAAGGACTTGGATATATATGACTGTATTCCCTTCTTTTGTTAGAGTGTGCTGTATGGCCTGATTTATGCCGAGTTGCTCGGCAATGAAGACAACTTGTCCAAACGGAGCTGTTATGTGAGCAATTATGCCATAGTAACAGGCAACTCCCAATTCCATTCTTCTTATGACAGGTGCACAGCTAAACTATATCCTCCAGGTTACTGTATGGCTAGATGGGCCTATTGACTAAAATACAACCAAACAAGAAGTGAGAAGGAGCGAAATGCATGCCAGGTTTAGCTGCTGTCTTCTAAATACTTTTTATGTTTCCTTCTGTGTGCTATGATGGTGACTCAAAGCAGAAGGACCCTGTGGAAGGTGAACATGCTACTCTAAGTCTGAGACCCCGAATGTCTCCCTACATATGAATCTTTCCACCAACCTCTCTTCTGCCTTGATACATGATCAAGAATAAACTACTTTAATGCTCTATCAATTCACTGCAAAGCAGTAGTCTTCCCACCAACTGTTCCCAAGACAAAGACAATGTAAATTCAACCACTGTCTGACTTGAACACTTAAAAATATGCATATTTAATAAATTATCTTTATCTTATAATCCCTTCACCTCAAATAATTTTGCAATCAATTTTTAGTGTTTTCCATGAGTATTTGCTTTGCTTTTTTTTAATATTTTCTATTGACTCAACCACTCATCTTTACTTAGCAACATTTTAGGTAATTCTGAATATATTGATTCTGAGTATACTAATTTAATATAGGCATTTCTACATTTCTATCATCAACCCTTAATTACTAAACATAACTGTTTCTTTAAACATTTGTATTTAATGCATATATTTTAAAAAAAATCTATGTCTTGTTTTAATTCCACTATGAACTACTTGAAAAAAGATCAAAGTGCCCCCTTCAAGAATCTTTCAGGGCATGGGACTGGTTATAAGTGGGATGCTCATGAAGTCCACATTTTACACATACGCATTCACCAATCCATTCGTCTGCAAATTTTTATTGAGGTCCTATACTGTGTTGGCTAATGCCATAGGCACATAATAGGCTATGGGCATCAAGTATGTATTCAGGTCCCCATTGAATGGTACACATCTGTTTCCTCTTTTAATCTCCCCTCAATCCTTCTGAGGCAGAAGTTAAAGCCTCTGAAAAAATTAAAAAGACCAATGAGATTAAGTCACTGATCCAAGATTACTTGTTAGTCAAAGACAGAAGTAGAATTATGGCTAGGAACCAAATCTGCTTGTCTCCAAAGCTCTAGTTTTTCCAGCATTCTCTCCTGCCTCCGTACATGATTGTATCTTTGCCTGGTTACCAGCAAAACCAGTGAATGGGAGCTTGTAATATATTTGTATATAAAATGAAGTCATGGGGAAGGAAGGAGTTAAGAATTTGAATTTCAGGGGCTACCAGGTTATATCTGCCCCCTCCCCCCACATGAATGTGGCAGTTTAGATACAAATCATAGTGTTTGAATATTAAATACAGATGTTCTGTCCCAAGCCTACTGATGTGGGAACCATCCTGAGAGAGGAAGTGAACAAGGCTACAGAGAAAATAATCGTCCTTTTTTTAAGAATGTCATGTCAACCTGATGCTACTCATAGGAGCTACAACCACCATTCCAAACCATGAAGCCAAAATAACTAACCTTCACGTTTGCCAAGAACACTTTGAGATACAGAAGCACATTAGTGAAAGACATCTGATGGTTATGTGTTGGGTCAGGTCTTAGACTGACCCCCAGTTTGATTAGTAAGGGACTAGTAAGTAATACCAATGAAGACCTATGAGCATGAGTGGGTCCTTCAAGGTAAAACTTCTTACAAAGTACATATATCTGACTCTGATTCTGTGATTACAAGACTGGAGGAGAGCTGAGAGAACATTTGTCTTGGCCATTAATCCTTAGCTCGGTAATTAAAACACAAAACAAACAAAACACTGGACCCAACTCAGATAGATACAAACAATGCTTTAGACATACTTCAGTATCAATTTAGTTAATACAATTAATGTATCACATATTATGCATTTAACCTGGGGATAAAGTGATGAACATTCTGACAAGGTCTCTAGCACACTAAGCTTCTTGGAAGGGAGACAGACAGACATATAAATAGAAGATAAATGGCTTTCCAGGTTATCGCGAGAGTATTGAGAGGAAAGGGAAAAACTAAGTCGTGAAAGTTTTAGATTAAGTGACTAGAAGGGAGAAATTCTGTCAAAATAGATGAAGAGAAATGGGAAAGGAACATCTGGGATGGAACCTGAGTGAGTAGGGTAGAATCTGTGGGAGGATATTGTGTTTAAAGCACAAGTAAAAGCAATTTCAGTGATTCTGAGTCAGAAATGGGGGAAGATGGGAGGAATAGTGTAAAGAAAATCTATGAGGGAACCATGGCAATAAATTTGAATTTTCTTATAAATGGAATTTTTAAAGAAATTATTCCAAATCTGAATTTACATGTCTAAGTTATTATGATTGCTTTTACTTGGTAAGAAACCCACATTAGAGCAAGAAGAGAAGGAAAGGCCACTTACAATGTCCTCCTATGTTTTCCTCTAAGGCCAAAGACTGGCTTAGCTCAGTACTCTTTGAATGAGATAGTCAAGGAAACATTTAGTAAATTTTAGCAATTTCATATACCAAAGATGGTACGTTTTAATTTCCAAGGCAGCACATGTAAAATACTACCTTCTGTGGGCTACTATTTTAGTGTGGAAGGCAAGAATTCTGCAAATAAATCACTTAGGCGTAAGTCAGGAATTATAGCCACTGACAGAATGCAGAGACTTGAAGTAGAAAGATTTGATAAGAAACTGGCTAGCCATGGGAGAAAATCTATTTTTATTTTATCTTAAAATTTTTGAGTGGATATTGTGTCATACCCAGGGGTGTATAGGATTTACTCCTGGCTCTAGGCTCAGGGATCAGAATGGCAGAGCTCAAGGGCTCATATTGGATGTCACAGATCAAACTGTGGTCACTGTTTCACTGTCTTCCCGTCTATCATTGATTTGCTTGAGTGGGCACCAGTTACATCTCAATACGTCCTGTCACATGCGAGATAGCCCAAGAGCATCATTGAACTCCAGGAACATAAAGAGCCTCAAACCATTCCATCAGGTCATGGGAATGAGGTCTATAATTGTTACTGGTATTTGGCCTGTCAAATGTGACACAGGTAGCTTGCCAGACTCTGCCATGAGGGTGGGATACTCTAGTAGTCACCTCAAAACTCGAGAAATTGGGGACTGGAGCAATAACCCAGCGGGTAGGGCGTTTGCCTTGCGTGGCCAGTCCATGACAGCCCAGGTTCAATCCCTGGCACCCCATATGATCCCCGAGCATCGCCAGGAGTAAGTTCTGAGTGCAAAGCCTGGAGAAACCCCTGAGCATTCCTGGGTGTGACCCAAAAAGCAAAAAAAAAAAAAAAAACTCAAGCAATTATTGATGAACCACAATGGCCATATGAGTCTGTCTGTGTGTCTGTGATCAGCTCTTCTGCTGATCGGGCTGTGTCAGCTCTTCTGCTGGGTGGAGCTCTGAGGAGAAGGGAGTCGGGTGTGGAAAATAGTGGCCCTCATGGTGTGGGGGTTTAGTCTCATGAGAAGCAAGAGTCTTAATCTCTTTTCTATCCCTTGGTCCCTTAGTATTCTATCCCATATTGTTTTTGATCCACAATATTTCAAGACTAGTACTGTTTGTGCTGATTCCCCACTATTAACATCTTTACTTTCTCTACTTCTTTCTGTTTCTCTCTTCCTTTCCTCACTCACATATACATGTATTTCTTTTTATTTTTTAATAACTTACATATATAATGACCCTTTATCTCAAAATACATAGGTAGTTATTCATTGTTTATCAAAAAGGCATTTTCTTACAAAGCTATGTTACAGTATCAAAACCAGGGACTCATTATGTTAACACAGCATATTGTTATAGGAACCTTGTTACTTAGTTGTCATAGAGGTGGTGGTGGATTGTGTAAAGACTTAAGGGAAAGAAGGAAGCACAAGGAAGCTGCTGACAAATTCCCAGTTTGGAGAAATGTAGGGAGATATTTGGGAGACTTCTGCTGGCACAGACTTCTAGTTCTGCTGCCTAGAAGATCACTCTTAGATTGTTAAGAAAATGCGACATTCAAAGTTGGGGTATTTCAAGAATCAGCACAATGCCGCTGGAATCCCTTCCCACAGTTTACTGATGGAGAGAGAAGAGGGAGAATTTCTCAGTTCAGGGGGCATTGATGGACTCCTCCATCCCACCCCCAGTCACTCACTTAGGATATAAGCTCTTAGGCGTTAGAAACCTGGCCAGTATGTTCAGATTCTGCACAATTATCCCTTTTACTAAGTCCCCCAGTAAAAAGAACTCCATTTAGGTCTTGTTGCTTTAATGACTCTACTTATTTGCATCCAGGATTTATGTTCACTTGTTGAATCCAAGTACACACAGGAAAGAACTTTTTTCAGATGCAGTTGTGGTAAGATAAGTGATGATTTTGGCACATGAGATTTTGTAGCTCCTAATGGAAGACCACCTTGTACAGCACAGTAGAACTATCTGAGTTGGTCCCAAGCAAAGACAGAAAGATCTGGATCCAGAGGAGGGATATGTACCATGCTCTGCTGCTCTTGCTCTTGGGCACCTTTCCACTTCCGTTTCTCCTTCCTGTACTCAGCTAGTAGCTCTTTGATTTTCTGTTGATTTTCCTATCCTTTATTGAGTTATGTCAGTGCAGATTAATATCATTGACATCTAGATGTAAATGCTGTATTTATATTTCATTCACTTTCCTCACTCATTAGTAAAATTCCTGTGCATTATTTATACTTGTATTGATACATCTTTTTCAAACTCCATGGTATGACTTCTCCAACATAAATGACTTTTCACTTGACCATTTAACTATGGACTTTTTGAGAGTCATGAGCCCAGAGATCATCAGAAAACAGCTGCTCAGAAAATGTTTATTGAATGAAAAGAATAAACATCTCAGAATTTAGGACATATTTACACATCCCAGAGACAGAAATTTAGCCACCTCCGAAAGTACTATAGAAGGTTACAAGGCTGCTTGTTGCTGTTAGTTTTTATAACCAAGTATGTGCATATGCAGATTTGTATTGCCTGGAATCTAACCAACTATTACAAAAGTACTAGATTATGAAATCATTTAATAAATGTTCTCTATTATGAAAAGAATGTTGAATTGTTTTCTTCTTTCCAATAGGTTTTCTATCCGTTTTTAGGAACAATTTAAAACAAATACTGTGAGCCAGGGCTTTCTTCTTCTTTTTTTTTTTTTTTTTTTTTTTTTAGTGTTTTGGGTCACACCTATAAATGCTCAGACGTTGCTCCTGGCTCTGCACTCAGGAATTACTCCAAGAAGAACTTAACCATATAGAATGCTGGGTATCGAACCTGGGTAGGCCATGTGCAAAGAAAACACCCTAGCCATGTGCAAGGCAAACACCCTACCCGCTGTACTATCGCTCCAGCCCCTTTCTTCTATTTTTTCGACTGAATATTGAACTGCTTGTCTCTATAGTACAAAGGAGCCTCAGAGCCAGGCAAATGATAGACATTCCTCCTCTTCCTGAAACAGCTACAGTTTTCAAAATATAAAGGCATGTATTAGAGGCCTAACTCTCTGGCACTCAGTCTGAACAGTTCAGCAATCCATAAACATACTGTGATTACTGGTCATTGAATAGTTTGTGGACTATGCAAAGATTGGCTTAATAATTGGTGTGCTCAAATAAAGTTGAATTCTGGAGAGATTTTTGAAAACACATTGTTATGGCTATGTTTTGATTAAAATGAAAAATAAAACAGTGGGATCCAAGTCAGTCTCCTTTTTTCTATGTAAGACCTCTGGTGCATAATAACATTTTTCATTTGAGCTTTTGTTGTGATTAATAACACAAGAGTATTGAAACATTAAGCAGGTTTTAACACCAGGCTTGTGGAAAAGCATGATTTTACACTTTACAGGATAATCCAGGAAGTCTGGATATGTTGGATTTTTCTTCAAATCCAACATTGAGCCGAGAGTTCAGCACATAACATGCATTTAAAATTATTTTATTAATGAATAAATGTGAGCATAGGCATGCATTCCCATGCATACTTACATATATATGTTATGCATAGGATTTAAGATTTGAATAATTTTAATCTTAGTAAAATATTTCTTTCTGAAAACAGGAAAACATGGAATGTGTAAATTTATTATAGCTTTAAAATCATATCTTTTTACAAAATCACTAAAGAAAATATCTTTGATGGCAATTTAATTTCTTAAGAAGGGCACATGCAAGTTATAATTGAATTTCTAAACACTCACAAACACTTGTTTTGATGAATGAATAACTTTGATAAACACAAGGAAATTTCTTTGGAACTTGTAACACGAAGCTCCCTTCACATCATTTAAGTATAAAATAAAGCACATAACAAATATCACTATCTAACACACACAATTAGAAAACTCTTCTTTTTACTCTCAGGCTGACCATTTGGCCCATGAGTAACCATACCTTTAAGGTATGCAGACGGTTTGGCAGTGAGGGGCAGTGCAGCTCTGAATAGGCTCTTTGATGAAGCCAAGCTTCTCCCATGTCCTGAGAGGCCTCGGTCTCATTAGCACTTGGCCCTTGGGGCCAGTCCTTAGCCAAAAGGAGAGCAGACAGGAGTAACCCTTGCTGGACTCTGCCCCTATCACAGGAGAGCTTTCCTGTCTGGCTTTACTGCCGTGAGTCCTTAGAACTGACTTTGCTTCCTACTTGCTCACAGGGGACATCCTTGGCTTGGAGCCTGCCTCCTCTTTTTCAGGTTGCTGACCTGAAGCTATCCATGCAAATATCTGTCTGGGGGGAGCTACGCTCAGGGTGCCCAACAGCTGGCTGTCCTCCATTGTGAAGCATTAATGCTCAAAACTTTTGCTCCATTCCCAGGGGACCCCCATTAAAATGATTTTGCATTCACTACCTGCCAACAGGACCTGTACATGAGCCAAAAGGAGCAGCAGATTAAGCATAATTATGAATTCTGAGTGGAACAGAGTAGTTGGAGATTGTTTTTCATGAAAGGGCCATTTTTTTTCCTACTGAAAATCCACATAAGGAAGTATTGAATGGTTCATGGAGTCTTTATATTTAAATGCACATTGCAATTAATGCTTTTCCTTGTGCTTTCATGAGACAGATAGAAAACCTCCCAAACTTAAAAGCTGTTCATAGAATTGGATTTTGGTTTGCCTAGGATTTGTATCTAATCAGGGCCAAATTTTTTAGGTAAGTATTTTAACATTTATTAACAAGAATGGTACCAAAGGCAAGACATTTCCCAGGCTTAGTAGTCAATGAGCAGCTAATCCCTAAGGATTTATAAACCCACACAACCAAGGAGGAATTCAAAGGCCTCTTGCGGACTCGTCTTGAGCGCTTAACTTAGCGTCATCTGGAGCAAGTCAATTGGACCATTTATTCTTTGAGTCTTTCCTTCTTCATAGGGAAGTAAAGAAAGTCCAAGATGCTGGGGATAAAAATATTGGCAGGGACTGAATATGCCACATCGATTCATTATTGGGACATTAACAATGTAGCAGCATTTCCAATTTGATGAAATAAAATTGCACTGCCCCTTCTCAACTCATGTTCTAGCTAATTCTTCCTTTTCTGAACACCTTTATACGAATATAGAAATAGCATTCAAGATTTCTTTATACATGTCCACATAGTCTGCTTACCTCTTTTTACAGTACATCATAAACCACCATTACAGTGTTAGAAGAGTCAGATCAAAAGTTTTATGATAGTAAGAAAAAAAATATTGAATTTTTAACAAGCACCATAGAAGTTACAAGGTGATGTGATGATAATAATAAAGATAATAACAAAGAAAGCATCTATAAGGCAATGTTTTCTCATAATATGGCAAACTCAAGTCACACTGTCTATAACTACTAGACCTAAATATTCACAAACCTCTATGTAGGTACTATTGTTATATGGACATGTAAAAATTCTAGCAGAGAATAGAGAGTTCAAACTAGTCTGCTAGTTGAAATGTTAAGGAATCTGTTTATATGTGCGTTTTTATAGATGCTGATAGTTTGTTAAAATATCTATAAAAATTGGGTTTCAGAGTAAAGATCTAATCATTCACCAAAAAATCGTCTCATTTCTTCTAAAAAATTTTTATATAAAATGTTCTGTTTTCAGTGTTCTTCATAATTATTTAACTTCACTTATTAAATGTGGGTTAAAATAATTTAATGCGTTTGTTTAAGATAAGAAAATTCAGGTGTTTGTTAAAAGCAGCCTAGACACCCCCAATCCTAGTTGATTTAAATTTTGACTTTTCTTATAATTTAGTGCTTAGGAAAAAATACTTATATTTTATTTTAACTTATATTAAATCATCTGTATGATATAGCAATAATAAATAAGATGTTTATTATATTTGTGGCTTGCAAAATTATGTTTAACTATTTCTATTATTTTCTTTATGAAAAGATAATAAAGTAAATAAAAGTTAGAAATATGGTAGATTAAAGAATATTCTGTTCTTGTATAATTTATACCACTTTATAAGTTCAATATTCTGAAGAATAAAGTTTATATCTTAAGCTTATTAATAACACTTTTTAGGCAAGATGGATCACACTGTTTCTTTGGTTGCTGAAATTTAATTATTTAAAAATTTTAAGTCAGTGTACATCAAACCTCTACTTTATGTTGACTATTAATAAATATGGCACCTTGTTAATAGGAACTTTGTGGTTATATTCAAAATTAAAAAAATAGTTATATGTTCTAATGAAAAGATTGCATTTACTCATTCAATTTTGAGTTAGCATCATAATGAAAAATAGATGAAGTGCTATTTAAAGAATATTTCTTTTTTATACATGGAGTTCCCTTAAAACATTTTCACAGCGAAATGCAAAGTTTGAAGAGCAGAGACCTTATCCAACCTAATTATTCTTCCCCCTTCTCACACATTTTTCAATGTAGAATAACCTGATAAAGCAACTGAGAAATTTTTTTTTGCTCCACTATAGGTGAGATTTTAATTTTTCAATACCCAAAGGTCTTTAAATGTGAACTTAGTTCCCTCTGATGATAAGCTAATTATACTAGTTGGTAGTTGATAAATAAAACCTCTGTAGTTCCTATAGGAAGGGGTTGAAATGAAAGGATATAAAAAGAAACTGGGTTATTAATGTATTTTTGATGGCCTAAAGAAGAAATTATCAATTGTGGTGTTCTTCACATCTTATAGGATTGATGAGAAAGTGTTTAAGAGACTTAACTGGAGAGCTTCTTGGAGAAGATGGAAATCAAACTTAGAGTTAGAAGTATATTCTGCACTTCTAGTAAGGTGGGATTGGAACTATATCTGCCTTCAAGATCTGGTTAAGGAAAGTTAAGTTAGAGACAGAATAGTTAAGATTCAGTTTCCTGAATGTTAAAAATATTGTTCATCAATGGTGATTAAAAAAATCCCCAACTATACATGGCACTTTGACAGAGATAAGACATGAAAGTTCATGACCAGAGGGTTCACTGTAATGTGAAATGTGTATGAGTAGAGAAGAGATGGAGTTTTAAATGTACCATGCCAAAAAACACTAAATCATAAAAAATTATATTAGTTTTCTGATATTTGTGATACTTGTGTTCTTCAAGTTCAGAAACATATTGTATCTCTTGCCTCATTCTCAATACATATTCACACTCGTGCACTATAAAAGAGAAAACCTAACATGGGCTGGAGAAGCAGTACAGGGGTTAAGGTGCTTGTATTTCATTCAGCCAACCCTTGTTCAATTCAGGCCACTGTACATGCTTGCTAGAGCCACACCAGGAGTGACCCCTAAACACAGAGCCCTGAGTACCACAGGGTATGACTCCAAACAAACCAAAAGTATCATAACTAGAATCATTACATAGGTGTTTTATTTTATTTTTTTTTTTTTTAATTTTTTATTTTTAAAATTACAAAGATATACAATTAAAAAGTTCATATTTGGGTTTTGGTCAAACAGTGTTGCAGCACCCATCCCGCCACCAGTGCCCATCTCCCACCACCAACGTCCCCCGGTTCCCTCCCCCTCCCCCAGCCCTGCTCCATGGCAGGTTCTTTATTTCTTTCCATTTCTCTCTCTTTCTCTTTTCCTTCCCCTCCAGACTATGGATTACAGAACATACATTAAAGGGTTGTCATGTGTATCTTTTTGCCTCTATTTAATGCTCAGTTCTAGGTTGGCATTAGTACCCTCAACAATTGTTAGCACACTGTTCCATTTTCTGTCTTACCTAGCCTCTGAATCCCACACGTTTGTGATAATTTCCACCTTTGACAGGACCTCCTGATATATGTTTCACTTGACCTTGGATATTGGTATCATAATATGTACCTATATATTTATGTTATGCAGATAAATGCAGTCATTCTGTATCTGTCTCTCTCCTTCTGGCTAATTTCGCTCAACATAATCTTCTCCATGTCCATCCATTTGTAGGCAAATTTTATAACTTCATTTTTTCTAACAGCTGCATAGTATTCCATTGTGTAGATGTACCAAAGCTTTTTATCCAGTCATCGATTTTCGGGCACTCTGGTTGCTTCCAGATTCTGGCTATTGTGAATAATGCTGTACATAGGTGTTTTAGATCTCATATTACTCTTTGCTTTAAAAACAAACACAATCACAGTCCCCTCTAGCTTCTCCTGCCTTTACCGTATTTCCTTTCAGCAGAAGACCCACACAAAGGACATTTAATTTCTAAGGACAGGCTAGAACCTTCAGGTTAAAACTTAAAATACAGGGTCTAGATGAGTATACCAGTTAGCATGTGCCAGCCTAGGTGATCGGACCCCATGGGTGATAGGTGATAGGAGACTCCCATGGGCCCTATCAGCATATCCCTTGGAAGTGCCCCAACACCCAAGGGCAAGGGGGCCTAGGTAACCCAGAATCATAGTACTGACACAGCATAGCACATTGGGCCTTTGCATGAACCTGCCAACCCAGTTGGCTAATAATCACCAGGGCCCCTGAAGTCCTGAGCACTACTTTGGCATACCCACTTCCACTGAAATGAAAACCAAAACAAATCAAATTCAGGATATGACAGAGTCTTGATCAGAGTTTCTAAGTTATTTAAGACATGAACTCTCAGCGAATACCTTTAGATCTAGTGTCTACATTGAACTCTGTGTATGGTTTCCAAAGTAGACAAAGAATCACATTCAATACTGGCAAAGAATATTTTTCAGCCTCACAGGAAGATGTCACTAAGAGTGTGCTTTCTTCTAGTACCTATGAACTTACAGCTGGAGAGAGAGGCATGTTATCCATAACCTCATACAAGGATACATCGGAAAGGAAGACTGAAGTTGACTGATGACAAGAACAGCTTTAGTAATTCAAATTTACCAGGAGGGTTTTCAGACACATTTCTGGAGCTGTTGAATAGTAAAAAATGCTGCTATATTGAGTGCTGATAATACAGCCTAAGCTCCTTCAATGAATTTTTTTTTATTTAATTTTTCTCAGCAATCCAATGGGTTCAAGATCATTATGAGTAGTATATTCCAAAAGAGTTATACGGGGATTAAATAGTTTAAAAATGAATTTCAGCTGGAAAAAACACATCTGCCTCGCACTCAGGAGGCCATGATTTATTCCTTGCAGTGCCTACATGCAGTGAACATGGTCTTGGTTGCTTTGCTGTCTGGACCCCCAGTTCCAAGACATTTTGCTCAATCTCTAACAAAAGAGAAAGAGACTGAGACAGAAAGGGGGTGGTCTTCTTTTCTGTCATAAGAATAGAGAGTGTGGATGTGTTATTGCTTCCTGCTCTTCAGTGTGGGAACAAGATATCTGACATGGTCAGTTAAAGATGAAAGAGCAGTGCTCTCTTCAAAGCTGTCGTTTCTACTACCCTCAAAAATATAATCATAAAAAGGAAAAAAAAAGGCAGCAGATCATATAAAATCTAATTTTTTAAAAAAATCCAATTGTGTTATTCAGCAGAAACAAAATTTTAAACCATATTGAATAGTTTAACATAAACCAAAAATAGGAAATAAAGTGACAACCTGTAGGCAAATGGAAAATAAAAATATGTGATTTGACATTCTCTCTTCTCTCTCTCTCTCTCCATTTTTTATACCACACCCAACTATGCTTAGGGCTTACTCCTGGCTCTGCCCTCAGGGAGAGCAGACCCACGGAACCATATGGTGTGTTGGGGACCAAACTTGGGTCAGCAGGTTGTCACTTGTCACTTGTCTTCCCGTTGTTCATCAATTGCTCGAGCAGGTGCCAGTAATGTCTCCATTCCTTGGGAATGAGGTCAGCAGGTTACAAGGATACTTTCCCACTGTACTATATTTCGGGGCCCTGATGTGATGATTCCAATGGAGTTCTATACTAATGAAAAGAATAACACAACCTTAAAAGAGAATAAGGTCTCAGAAAGAAAAACAATACCATAAAATAGTGAAACAATGAACACTGCCCCCCCACCCCCTTTAATCCCTGTGTTTTAAACCTGCCCAATGCAGGGCTTGGGAAAAGCCTGAGAGGTCGAGTCTTTGGGACCTAACAATGTATTAGAAATCCCGAGCTGGGGTTTCTCAGAATAGAACGAATGTCTTTTAAGATGAAATTCCAGGGGCCAGAGCAATAATAGCAAAGCAGGGAAAGCATTTGCCTTGCCTGGGGCCAAGTGGGTTTCCAATCCCCAGGAATCGCATATGGCTCCCCAAGCACCACCAGGAGTGATTACTGAGTGCAGAGCCTCAGGAGTAACCCCTGAATACCACTGGTGTGACCCAAAAGGGTAAAGAGAAGAGAGTCTGGACGGCTTTGGCTGCAGTTTCAACCACCCCCTTTGCAGTGAGTCCTGCCCTCAGGCCCAAGTGTCAAATGGGAAGCCCATCCTTAGCCCCTTTGTCTTCTAAGTCCAGTCATCTCTCCCACGTCTGCCAAAAACTTCACTGCTCTCTACTGCATTCAGTTTGATATAGATTTTGTTATTTGTTTATATTTAGTCCCATTAACAGTTGTTCTACAACAGTCTTAAGCATTCCTAAACCTTTTGCTCACTGAAGTTGGCACTGTCATTTACAATGGAGGGATGGAGCCATAGCACAGTGGGTAGGGCGTTTGCCTTCGTGAGGCCAGACCTGGGTTCAATCCCGGCATCCCAAACGGTTCTCTGAGCACCACCAGCAGTTAGGGTGTTACCCCAAAAGCAAAATAAATAAATAAAGTAATACATAAATAAGTAAATGAATAAATAAATAAATAAATAAGTGAATAAATTGTTAATTAATTATCTAATGAAATAATTAAATAAAAATGGAAAGCTCCTAGGATAATGGCTTTGAGAAACAGCTGCACTGGCCCTCCGAGCGACACTGCTTCACTCTCCATTTCTTATACGTGACTGACTACACAGATGCTTCTTACCACCATCCCAACCTATCTCCTTCTAAAATCTTTTGGTTTCCCTTTTTCCTTTGCCTGATATTTCTGATCATAACTCTTCACTTATGTGGCTAATTTTCACTTAATTATCCTTAGTCTAAGACACATAAAGATTCTTATTTACTTAAAAGTGTTATATTTTACCTTTTGGATAAGTTCTGTTATATATTTTTTTGTTTTTTTGGGCCACACTTAGAGGCACTCAGGGCTTACTCCTGGCTCTATGCTCAGGTAACATAGGGCGGGGCTTAGGGGATTCAACCTTTCTACTATAGCTTAAGATACTTCACATGAATCTTTAGAAAGTTGTTGTGCTGTGTTATTTTAGGGCATTAATTAATAATATATGTTTTATCTAAGAGGATCTCAAATTGTATATCTTAGTAGACTCTTATTTTATAATTTCTAATTCTTTGAGGTTTCTACATTGAATGGGTTGCTTCCACATGGGGCCGGCCGAGCAGCGCGAGCTGGGGGTCTGAAGTGGATGGGTCTAGATCTCTTCCAGGGTTGCAAATTAGCTGAGTCTGGCATGGTTGGGTCTCTCTCTTCCAGGGCAACTGGCATGGAGGCGGAAGAAAGGGGCAGGGCCCAAAACTCCACTCCCAGTCCGGCCAGGATGGTCTCTCCCCTTCTCATGAGAGAAAACCCTTGGAGCAATGTTGGACTCGGCCAGGGGATGGCCGAGCCCCCTTACTGGGAGGTCAGCTCCGTGAGTTGCTTCCACATGGGGCCAGCCGAGCAGCGCAGCTGTGGGTCTGAAGTGTCTCAGCCAGCCCCATGTAGAAGCAGCCCATGGAGCTGACTTCCCATAGAGGCTCGGCCATCCCCTGGCCGAGTCCAACATTGCTCCAAGGGTTTGCTCTCATGAGTGGAGGAGAGACCGTGCTGGCCAGACTTGGAGTGGAGTTTTGGGCCCTCCCTCCTCTCTGCCTCCACACCAGATGCCCCAGAAGAGAGAGACCCACTCACGCCAGACTCAGCTAATTTCAACCCCGGAAGAGATCCAGACCCATCCACTTCAGATCCACAGCTGTGCTGCTCAGCTGGCCCCATGTGGAAGCAACCCATGGAGCTGACCTCCCGGTAAGGGGGCTCGGTCATCAGCAGGGGAGAGACCATGCTGGCAGGACTCGGAGTAGAGTTTTGGGCCCTGCCCTTTCCTCCGTCTCCATGCCAGTTGCCCCGGAAGAGAGAGACCCACCCATGCCAGACCCACATGTCCCTTGCGCACGCGGCTGCTTTGCAGCCGTGCGATATTTTTATAGGCTACTGAATTTTGCATAAGGTTCTTCCCAATTTCTCTCATATTTATACGTAGTAAAACAGTTATAGACATGTTTTAACTGATACCAGTAAGTCTGGCAAGAAGCCAGAGCAAACCACACATCATGCAGTTAGTCATTCTCAACATCCAGACTCCATAGTTCCTCAGAGCTCCATCCAAGAAAAAACCTGATCTTGCCCCTTTAAGTTTTATCAGTAAATGCTCGGGTTGAGAGCCTTCTACTAGACTATGCCACCTACACGGTAAAGCCTGGCAAGCTACCCGTGTTTTATTTACTTGTTATGCCAAAGGCTAGTAACTATTATGGACCTCAGTTCCATAACCTGAAGAATGGTTTTGGGCTCCTCCTGTCCCTGTAGAAAGTAGATGCTCTTGGTTGCACTTGCTTGTGACAGGACTAATGGAGATGTTACTAGTGCCCACTCGAGCAAATCGATGAACAATGGGAAGACAGTGATACAGTGATCTACATTGAAACTATACTCCTCTTGAAAATTGTAAGTATGATTACTTCTGGCACTTGATTACTTTTTTTTATTTATGTCTAGCAGTGCATATTCAGTCTAGAATGAAATTGGTGGGTATGGGGAAAAACTAAAGAAAATCTATACAATTATTTTGAAAATTACAAAAGGATGCAAATGACAAACTAACACCTATTCATAACCTGACTTTTGCAAATAATAAGTATAAGAAAGTACTCCTTACTATGAAAATACATCTAATAGAAAAAAATCTTAATGAATAGAATTAATGGAATTTTTTCTTTATTTTTTATTAAATCACCATAAGTACAAAGTTACAAAGTTGGTCATAATTGAGTTTCTGGCATACAAGTTAGCAACACCCGTTCCTTTACCAGTGTACATTTACCACCACTCATGTCTTCAGTTTCCCTCCTTCTACCTCCCCTCCATCCCCAGTCTGCCTCTATGGCAGGCACTCCTCTCTTTCCTGGCCCTCGTTTCTACTGTCCTTAGGTAACATTTTCATTCTATGTTCTCTATATTCCCAAATGAGTGCAATCATTCTATGTCTGTTCCTCTCCTTTGGCTTATTGCATTCAGCATAATGCTGTCCATGTCCACCATATATGAGCAAATTGCATGACTTCATTTTTCTTGGTGGCTGTATATTATAACATTGCGTACAGTGCAAGAGGAATTCTTCAATTCCTGACCATAATTGTTATATTTGTTGTTTTAATTTGTTAGATTGGAACAATTATATTTCTATTTTATTAATCATCTTTACTATGGTATTTTTTATTGGTAAGTTTGGGAAAGCACTCACAGTTGTACAAGACTTACTGCGGATTTGTGTCAGGTGACCATATGCGGTAGCACAGTTCTAACCCAGAATAGCCTCATGCAAGCATCTACCTCTCTTTACTCTATTTTCAGTAATGGTACTTTCTTTTGGTAGCCTGAAGTAAATAGCATAAATGATTATCATAAAAGAGAAAAAAAGACTATAAATAATGGTAATAGGAAAAAGGGTATAGAAAGAAATAATAAAGATTAAAACTGCTAAAATTATGTTAAGTTTATTGTAAATACAATAAGTGATGCTTAGATACAAAATTCTTGAAACTCCACAGTAAAGAGGATAAAAGAGACAGTGGGAAGAAAAAGAAAGAATAGCAGAAAGCTGAGTGTATAATGTGTCCTGAGCAAGGTAGATGAGCAAGGGTCAGTGGAGAACCCTGGTGCTACTGTTGGGTCAGTTATTGAGACTAAGCATGGCTAAAGCCAGTATGTAGATCTAGTCCTTTGACTCTTGCTGAACTTTTAATGCTTCTCTGGAGATCACACATAATGAAGTTTCCAAAACAATCTCCAAATGACCTTTCCTTCTAGGCTGCAGAGGGGGACAGAGTCAGCATCCCACTCCTTCCCTCTTCACACTCTCACGTGTCCTCATTCCTGTTGTCATAAAAACACAGTTAGTGGGAGTTTTTCATGTATCTGCTTCCGGGACAGGCTCTGATGCAATGGGGCACATCAAGAGAAAGCAGGCATCCTGTGCTCTTAAAATTTTTATTCTAGCAGATGGGGGTGAGGGAGCAAACAAAAGGCAACTAAACCTTGTTTTTTATTTGTAAGGGTCAGAAGCCACAGTGCAAACAGCTTAGAGAGAATGGATAGAAAGGAAGCTCTGTTTCAAACTGAGAACATAGGAATGCAGGGTCTTTACTTGTATCACTTGTCTTCCTGTTGTTCATTGATTAGCTCGAATGGGCACCAGTAACATCTCCATACATCTTGTCACGTGCTAGTGTAGCCCAAGGGCATCTGCTCACTCTAGGAATGCAAAGAACCTCAAACCATTCCTTCAGGTCATGGGAATGAGGTCTATAATTGTTACTTGTTTTTGGCATATCAAATATGACATGGGTAGTTTGCCAAGCTCTGCTGTACGGGTGGTATACTCTCAATTGTAGGCTCTCATCTTCTGCATTTACTGATGAACTGCAATGGGAAGAAAACAGCTTTTCATTCGGGTGGAGCTCTGATGAGCTGTGGAATCCAGATGTTGAGAATGGCAGCCCTCATGGTGTGGGGATTCCTCTGTTCTTTTGGAAGGTTCTATTGGAATGGAGGGCCAGGGCTAGAATTCGCCTCATGATCCGCTGAACCCAGGGAGAGCTGGTAGCAGTTCTACCCCATGTGTCTGAGTCTCTGGATCAGGCATACCTGGGCTTTAAATAGTCTTCGCTGTAAAGTGGGATGCTGATGAGCAGGGCTTGAGATTGGCAGGGTCTAACTGAACCAAAATTGAGGCTGACAGATAAGAAGAAGCCAGAGAGGAGACAGAAAGTGGAAGGGACAATGCAAAGTCTTGCATTGGGAAAGACTATTTTAATTTTTCCCTTGCATTGGGAAAGATTTTTTTAATTTACCAAAGGGAAAATATCTTGACTTGTTAATGGAAACACCACTCCCCCAAAGGGCCTGTAAGCTTGAGGTGCAGCAGGAGTGCAGAGGAGTCACTTCATGTTTCTGTCCAAGTATGTCTAAGTCTTGGTAGGTGGGACAATGGCTCTGGGTCTTGATATTTGCTTATCACCGTAAAATATAGCAAACAGCTCCTTTCTGGACCCTTATAATATGACATAATCAGAGACCCTTAAGTCATGTTCTCTTCAAGTTTCTTCTTGGCATAGGTGAATTTTCTTCCAGAATAAAAGACTCATTTGGTCCTCCATGAATTGTGCCTGTGGCTGATATAATGCAAGTGCTTTTCTCTTAAAAAAATTATTCCAAAATTAGAGCCAGTTTATTGAGCTGGTAACACACTCATCCAAAGTCAATGTGAGGACAGTTTAAAACTCTAGATTAATTAGGTTTCAATTGAGCATTTTTGCCCCCATAAAGTAACCAGTTGGGAGAAAAGAACTCAGTCATAAATCTTAGATTGAGTTAGCAAATTAATCTTAAAACTAAATACATAGTGATAGTTTATGGGCCAGTGAATATTAGTCATATAGTAAAATAAAACAAGGTTATTTTAGTACATATGTATATGGTGGGTGGTCTCTGAAAGTCAGCATCTTGGTCAGAAAAAAAGGAGAGTAATAGGCATTTCCTTAATTATGATTTTTTAATTTACCTGTTGGAAGGCTCATACTATGGTTCACTTTCAAATTTAAATAAAATTTACAAGCTGTAGGATTTTATAGTGTATTGTGCCACTGAGAAGACTTGAGCTTATACTACATAATGTGAAAATGTAAAGGTGGGGAAAGTGGTCACTTACTCACTGGATATATTTACTCATCCATCTCTGATCATGTCTTATGCTCTGCCCCTCAATAGCTGATTGTTGCCCTCCCCCTTTAAAAGCAGGACATTTTTTCTCTTCTTGGAAATAATGAACAAATTATGTCGAATGCTCCATAAATCAAGAGAGGTCTTACTTTCATCTTTAAAGTAAAGAGTGATCTGGGGCCGGAGCGATAGCCCAGCGGGTAGGGCGTTTGCCTTGCACGCGGCCTGCCTGTGCCGGCCCGGGTTCGATCCCCAGCATCCCATATGGTCCCTCGAGCACCGCCAGGAGTAATTCCTGAGTGCAGAGCCAGGAGTAACCCCTGAGCATTGCCGGGTGTGACCCAAAAAACCAATAAAATAAAATAAAATAAAATGAAATAAAGTCTCAGATATAAATTTCTTTAAAAAAAAAAGAGTGATCAGGAAAATACCCAAGAAGGAAACACATAGGGCCAGAGAAATAGCAGTGAAGCAGTTAAGGTATTTGCCATGCCAGCTGCTGGCTCCAGCAATTGTCAGCACCACACATGGTCCTCTAAAAAACACCAGTAATGATCCCAGAGCCCAGCCAGAAGTTAACCCTAACAGTGTTTGTTCAGCATGGCCAAATCTTTTCCCCTGGACACTCCCAAATACATGGTGAATTATTATTATTATTTTCATTGAATCACATGTTTTGAACCATTACAAAGCAGTTCCACATCCGGACTTCCCCTTCGTCAGAACTCCACCCAGCAGACCAGCCTATCACAGCCTGGCTCATCCATCCAGATCCACCCCTGCTGCAGTCTTTTTTAATCATGCCCAGGTATGCTGATCCAGAGACAGACATGGGGCAGAGCTGCTACTGGCTCTCACTGTGCCCAGCTGCTCATGAGGTGCGCAGGAGGGATGGCAGGTTCTAGCCCTGGCCTGCCACCCCAGCAGAGCCTCACAACAAGCCAGGCGACCTCCCACTCCATGAGAACCTCCGTGTTCCACATCCGGACTTCCCCTCATCAGAACTCCACCCAGCAGAACAGCCTATCACAGCCCGGCTCGCGCGGCTGCAAGCGGCCATGTGGTTCACCAATAAATGCTGGATTTTGAGATGACTACAAGAGTATGCTACCCGCACTGGCAGAGCCTGGCAAGCTACCCGTGTCGTATTTTATATGCCAGATACAAGGAACAATTATAGACCTCATTCCCATGACCTGATGGAATGGTTTGAGGCTCTTTATGCTCCTGGAGCAAGCAGGTGATGTTGGGTTCTACTTGCATGAGACAGGTCATATGGAGATGTTACTGGTGCCCGCTTGAGCAAATTGACGATGAACAGGAAGACAGTGATACAGTGATACAAAGCAGTTCATTATTTGGTTTCAAACACAGTGGTCTAACATGCATAGTCAATTATTGATTAAATACACAGATGACCTGAGGAGGAAAGTGAATATTTTTTTTTAGGTCAAATACAGAGTCCAGCAGTAAAGACAAAGAAGTCCTAGATTAGGGGAGCAGGAAATCCTCTCTCTATGTCTTTCAAAACCTTTAGACATTTCCATATTTGAATGAACCTCTCAAGCTCTTACTCCTCCTTCCCTATACATAGAAACACATGCAAACATAGATATGTACATAACCCAGCACATGCACTTCGACACACAGACACATACATGCTGTATACACCTCCCCCACTCACACACACACACAGGCTGTCCTTAACACATAACCTATGCTGAGTCATCATGCCCAGGTACTGCTGTGACTTGGGACAGGAAGTGTTTTTGCTTTCATTTACAAGGTTCATGTCTGTGACTAATTTACCTGTCTCTCTAACAGTCTATTAGCTCCCCAAAGAAAGGATGAAGAGAAAAGGAAAGGAGAGAAATTATATAGAAGCAACATTGTTGTCTCTCCTAATACCTTAAAACTTGTCTATTAGTTTATTAGGATTGATACTGGAAGCTTAGAGGTGATCTGCAGAGGCCTCTGCTCAGAATGGGAGCTCTAACCATTGGTCCTGATTTGATTTGCAGCTCAGTCTGTGGACACTGTTGGAGCCAGTCAGCCTCAGTGCTCTCGCCTTTATGCTTTAGCCATTATTCAGACATGTGGTTGCAAGACTGCACAATTTTACTCACCATTTTAATGCAGCCTCTCCAGCTACAAGATGATGAAGAGTCCTTTTTTCACAAGTATAAATTTAGTCCTGTGAGCTGCTCTGCAGAAAGAACTTGTCACTATGACCAGAGTGTCGTCTCCTCTTCAGAAACTTCAACAATTAGTAGCAGCTTCTCTAATTTAGTTAGATGTAATGAGGAAAGCATGACTTGATAAAATCAAATATATGGGTTGAGGAAATGCATGGGGATTGGATTTGACAGTGGAGAGATTTAAGGAGAGCAAAATGTGAATTTTGACTTGTATCATTTCACTTGTCTTCCCGTTGTTCATCAATTTGCTTAAGCAGGCACCATTACCATCTCTATACATCCTGTCATAAGCAAGTGTAGCCCAAGAAATCTGTTCTCACTCCAGGAGTACTAAGAGCCTCAAACCATTCCCTTCAGATCATGGGAATAAGGTCTATAATTGTTACTGGTTTTTGGTATATCAAATACAACATGGATAGCTTGCCAGGCTAGGAACATGCTATGAAAGATGTGTTGGTGGTGTCGGTGTCATTGTCAACATGAACATGGCTGTGAACATTGATTCATTTGAATGCCCAACAAACTGGATAGGACGATTACACTTGAAGAGATGTGGCCCACTGCCGGCAATTTCTATCTTCGTTGTCTATGCACCAACATCCACATACAAAGAAGATGGAATTGAGAAATTCTACATGGACCTGGAAGAGTTCTAAAAAAAAGTTCACACCTCCTACAAGATCATAGTTGGCGATTTAAATGCCAAGATAGGACCGAGAAGATCAGCCGAAGAACTCCGCATCGGGACCCATGGCCTGGAATGGAACAAACAGGATGAGAGACTATCTGAGTTCATCATGTCCACCAAGGCCATTCATGGGAACTCACAGTTCCAGAAGGCTGAAGCGAAACGTTGGACATGGGAATCTCCTGGTGGACAGTTCCACAATGAAATTGACCACATCATCTTCAATTGATGGTTTTGTCTGACTGATGTTGGTGTCGTCCCAAAGTTCCAAACAGGATCAGACCACCGTCTCCTTTATGCAAAATTCTACTTCACTCAACAGGGAGAAAATGCTGCAAAGTTTAAGAAGAGCACTCCCAGGATGACCACCAACTGGGAACTCTTTGGCACCATGCGGCAACATGGGAAGATACCATCATTGAGGACATGGATGAAGAATACAGCCGACTGGTTCAGCACCTCCATGATTGTGTGAAGAATGCCAAGAAGGAGAAAAAACACAAAAAGGATGCCCATTTTCAAAAACTCTTGAGCTCATTCACCAACGTGGCAAGGCGCGAGCCTCAGGACAACCAAATGCTAATGTCCAAGCTTGCAAAGTGGTGTAGAGAAGCGATAAAGGAAGACCTCAAGGAGAGAAGAGCAGAAAGACTGGAAGATGCAGCAGAAGCCGGGAAAATCATTCACAACGCCCACCTGTCTTTCGCCAACTATAAGATCAAGATGACTGCCCTCTGACATCCTGATGGATCTATCACATCTTCCAGAAAGACATTGGAGAATATTATCCACGACTTCTACTCAGATCTTAATAGCCACATCCACCTGCCCACATACCAATTTCCACAGGATGGACTTGGACTAGAGAGACACATTTCATGGCTAAAATAGTATGCAAAATAAGCAAAATTATTTTTCTATCTCTTTCTATAATTGTTTTACTTATTTGTACACATTTTAACTATTGAATCTTCATTAAAACTCCCTGTAGAAAGGTAGTACCCCTATTAACATGAGAAAACTAAGATGAAGACAGGTTAGATAACGTGCCGGAAGTTCATACAACTTAAGTATTGCAGTTAAAGTAAATTGCCTAAGGCCTCAAGCTCCCCTGCCCAAGACATAAGTCATTAGATCTAGCTTGCTTGCTTTCTTGCTTGCTTTCTCTTTCTCTGTCTTTTGTCTCCCTCCCTCCTCCTTCCTCCCTCCCTCCCTCTCTCCCTCCCTCCCTCCCTCTCCTCCTCCCTCCTCCCTCACTCCCTCCTTCTCTCCCTCCCTCCCTCCCTCCCTCCTTCCTCCCTCCTTCCCTCCCTCCCTCCCCTCTCCTCTCCTCTCCTCCCCTTCCTTCCTTCCTTCCTTCCTCCCTCCCTCTTCCCCTTCCTTCCTTCCTTCCTTCTTTCCTTCCTCTCTTCCATCCTTCCTTCCTTCCTTCCTTCCTTCCTTCCTTCCTTCCTTCCTTCCTTCCTTCCTTCCTTCCTTCCTTCCTTCCTTCCTTCCTTCCTTCCTTCCTTCCTTCCTTCCTTCCTTCCTTCCTTCCTTCCTCCTTGCCTTCCTCTTTTCTTCCTTCCTTCCATTGTAGGTGGGCCCACATAGGTGGCTTATGTGAGGCGGGAGAGAGGGATGGTCACTTTCTCCTGAGCCACCTCTGCTGCCTGGGACCAGCTGGCCAGGCTAGGGACTGATAAAGTCTGTCATGAGCCCCTGCATGGCATGGGCCTGAGCCCCACCAGCCCCACTAGGTGGTCATCGATCTGAAGTTGGTGGGCCCCACAGGTGGCTTCTGTGAGACGGGAAGGGGTGAGAGATGGTTACTTTCTCCCCCAGCCACCTGCGCCACCCAGTATCCGCTGGGCAGACTAGGGACTGATAAAAAGGCAAGTCAGTCCTAGGCCTTACCCAGGGTTTCCCCAGGGTTCTTGTGTTCCTTACAGAAAAAAATAATTTTCAGGAGTAGACGAGCAGTGAAGTAGAACATTTTTTATTATGGAGGTTTTAGGAAGGGGAACGAGGAGGGAAAGACAGAGAGAGTACACATCTCAAGAGGGGAGATGTGGGCGACACATGTCCTCTGGCACCATATTTGCTCGGCCATGTGGGCTCAAGCAGCACATGGGCTCAGGCAGCATATGTGCCCCCTCCTTTGGTCAGGATGGCCTTTATAGATTTCTTCTCAAGTTACTCCATATGGGGCTTCAACCTAGGTCAAAAACCTTTGCTAGGGCCATTGCCAAGGGAGTAGATTTTGGGAGTGGTCTTCTTTGAAAATCTTTTCTTGACCTCTGTTCCTGTTGGATCTTCTGTCCTGGAATGTAACTGGATTAAGGGCTGGGCAGGGACAGGTTGATCCAGATTCCTCAAGGTCTGTTGAGGGTTCCTGGGATATAGAGCTGGGCCAGAAGTTTGATCCAGCATCAACTGGACCTGTTGTTGATGAAGGTCTTATCAAGTCTTGGTTCCTAGTTCCAAAAGGTGACTCTGAACAATCTTAGGATGAAAGTTCATTGCCATGGGGATCCCCCTCTTTCCCCTCCCCTGCCTTCCTATATCACTTCCTTCTTTCTTTTCTTCCACCACTCCCAGCAGTGTTTAGGGCTGGCTCCATGAGTGACCACACGGGATGCTGGGGATTGAACCCTGGTTCCAAATGCAAGGAAAGGCCATTCATCTTTCTGGTCACTTAAGCTTTCTTTATTATGGAGATAATTATAAGGCTTATCTTTTATTAACAAGAAACAGAGCAACAAGTATAAAGATTCCTACTTTTCAATTTTATCGATCTATACTCATTTATTTTGGTCTTTCCTAATACCAAGTTTCATGAGTACCCTGTTACTATTTTTAATACACTATAACACATGAAATTGTTCTTGGTTCTTTACCAGTTTTGTTGAGATATGGCTATCATAAATATGGTATAAATTTTAAGGGTATCAGGGAGCAATTTGACTGACAAGTATTGTGAAATGATTATCACAACTTTAAATTAATATTTGTTATCCTGAATAGATTAGAAAAAGAAGGGGAAATAGTTCTTGATATGCAAAATCTTAGGATATACACCCATAAAATTTCATGTACACCATACAGTGAGATAATTGCCTACAAAACATTATGTTGCACTTGCCACCCCAAGTGCTGTTTTTATTCTAACTGGAATGTACCTTCTAACTGGAAGGTGTCTTTCGACAATCTTTTTCCAATCTCTTACATTCTGTGTGCCCTTAAACTTCAACATGTCTTACTATTTATATAGCTTCCATTTTTATATTCTTATGTTTTGAGAAACTTAGCAAATTGTAATTTAAAAGTCATATTAAATTATCAAAATTAGTATGCATTTCCTCCACAAACAACCTACAATATTTCTTCATTTATTTCTCACACTGTGTAGTGAAAAGGAATATGTAGTAAAGCTGGTGGCTGTAATTAAAATGTGCAGTCCTTTTTCAGAGACATATCCCTTTATTATAAATTTGTATTGCTTCGTGGGGATTAGAGAATGGTAATAATTCAATTGAGCTTGAGACTATTAAAATGTGCGTGCTTTCTCTTTTTTCTTTTCTATGTGTGTGTTCTAAAATACTTTTCCCCCACAGGGGTAAATATGTTATTCTTTCTGACAAACATTCAAACTTATAAGGCAATGTTCTATTGAATTTATTAAACACTGCCAGCGTTGATGCTATAAGCCTATTAAACACATAGAAAAAAACTCCTAAAATATTTATGTATCAACTAAAAGTTGAGTTGTGACTTCCAAAAATTATTTTAACTATTGAAAGTCAAGAGAAAAATAATTTCTTTTCTTTTATTTTTATCAGCCTTTTCGCCAAACCTTTTTATTGATTAGGATAGTGTGATATGTGATACTCTGATTGAGGAACTGTGTTAATGATGATTTCCTACCTACATAATCCCAATGGCATGGCTATCACCAGTGTACCTACCTCTCTCTCAAGGACCTCAGACCCCAATGTGTCTCCAAAATTCCACTCTCTCAAACCCCACCACCAGCAGCATAAAACCTCAATAGTGTGGGTGAGTTTTGTGAGTTTTTTCTTTGTGCTGTTTTTGCCCCTTTATTGCTCCGTTGCTGTGTATCTTTAATTCCTGCAAATGAGACATCATGCTTTACCCTATCTCTTTCATTCTAATAGTCATTTCTATTAAATTATAAATATAGACATATATTTATGTGGACACCTTTAGAATTTAAGAAACTTGACAACACTGAATATAAGTCATATCTTAACTAATAGAGAGTAAAACAGGTATTTTTAAAGGTTTCTAGAACTCTGAGTTAGAATCTGAGAGTTTTTTAAAGATAACAGCCCCATTATGTCATAGAAGAGTACAGCAATCTCTTGATTTTTTAAAATTTTTATTCTAGCACCATGAGATATACAATTGCAAACATTTCATGATTAGGATTCAGTCATACAGTGTTCTAGCACCCACATTTCTCACCAGCAATGTCCCAGGTTCCTAACCCCTCAGTATGCCTCTATGTCAGACACATTCTTCTCTGTCTCACCATTCTCTAATTCTCTGTCTCTATCTCTCTGGTTTTCTCTCTCTCTCTCTCCCCCATCTCTCTTACTCCCCTTCTTTTGCACATGTGACTTGCAAGACATTTAGGGGTCATCTTGATTTTTTTTTGAGATATTGACATTTATAATTTGCCGAAATGGCTATTTCAATGGATATTCTGATTCACAATGTTCAGTTAATTCTAATATGATGTCATGATTTTCTTGATTTTTTTTCTATTTCAGTGGTGATTATCTCTACAATGAAGTTTTTCATTGCCATGCCAACTGATTGACTAACCTGCAGGAAGAATGTCTGAATACATAAGGATAAATACAGAAGGAAGAACTTTACTTCACTATTAGGGAAAGTTTGAAAGAATAGTTTTTCTTGTCACATGATCACTTTACATCCCATTATTCATCAATTTGATCAAACAGGTGCCAGTAATGTTTCCATTTGACCCTATCACGTGCCAGTGTAGCCCGATGACATCTGCTTGCTTCAGGTATGCGAAGAGCCTCAACTCTTCTGTTCAGGGTTTTGACAAAGAAGTCTGACCTCGCTGTAGGTGGGCGGCCATGTGATCGTTAGACATCCCATGGAATCCAGTCAGTAACGGCTCTAGTTCATCGGTCGCCTCCAAATCGCATTACATGTCTAGCCCACCTGATTTTCAATGCCTTGGCAAACAAGACAGCGGCCCCTGACTCTGGATCATCAACGAGGTAGGGAACTCCGATTCCCTTCTCTCACTTGAGTGAGGGGGTGATATTCCAAGCATAGCTCTTTCAGTTCCCTCTCTGGGAGACCCGAATAGCATTCTCATCCTGCTTTCGTAGGGCCCAGGTCTCTGAGGCATATGTTAATGCAGGGAGAACGGTGGAGTCAAAGGGATATGCCCGAGCCAGAGGTTCTTTGTCCTTTACTCATTTATTTGATGCTCTTGAAGACATCCCATGCAGCTCTCTTTACTCCTGCGCAGCTCAGGTTTTAGGTCCTTCATCATGTTGACTTCTCGAGATACACATAACGGTTGCATTCAGAGATGTTGGTTCTATTGAGAGTGAATGGGGCCTCTGGAACTAGTTCATTTTTCATGAGCATTCTTTTGTTGAGATTCAGCTTCCACATTCACAGTCGAAGTAGGCAGCATTTGTGCCGCTTGGCTAATGTTTGGTGGTATTAGAACGATGTCATCAGCGAAGCAGAGGTGGTGTAGTTTCAGACCATCTATCTTCACTCCCATTCCTTCCCATTCTAACTGTTCCATGACATTCTTGAGGGTGGCAATGAAGAGTTTTGGTGGAATGATATCACCCTCCTGAACCACTCTTTTAACATCAATGATCAGTTCCCTTATAGAATGGTGAGGATCTTGGTGGTGAATCTGTAATACAGCTCACAAAGGATCTTGATTTATTGGGTTTGAACACTCTGTTTGGCTAGGGTTTCAATGACCACTTCGGTCTCAACAGAATCAAAAGGCTTTCTTTAAATCAATGAACGTGGAGCCAGAGTGGCATCTTGAACTCCCTACAAACCTCAATGAGCTTGGTTACCATGTGAATATGATCTATTGTGCTGAATCCTTTCGAAGCCAGCTTGCTCTCATGGTTGTCCTTCATCTAATGTCCTTCAATCCTGTTCAGGATGACTTGAGTGAACAGCTAGTAGATGATGGACAGCAGGCCGATGGGGTGATAGTTGCCATTGTCATGGATGTCTCCCTTCTTGAACAGTAGAACTGTCCTGCTGGTTTTCCATTGGGAGGGCACCCCTGCATTCAGACAGGTAGTATGTGAAGAGCTGAGTCAATGTATTGATGGGTATTGACGGCAGATTCTTCAGGTGTTTGTGTCTGACTTTGTCTGGGCCTGTCGCTGTTCCCCTTCTTTACCAATGAAATGGCATGTCGGATTTCAGAAGGGAGAATATTGGGAATGACATATCCTTCCTGCAGAATTTGGTATATGGGCATGTGGATGTGGCTATCAAAGAGATCTGAGTAGAAGTCATGGATAATCTTCTCCATTACCTTTCCCAATGATGTGATAGATCCATCAGGACTTCGGAGGGCAATCATCTTGGTCTAGTTGGTGAAGGAGAGGTGGGCGTCCAAATGCTTTTTCCTGGCTTCTGCTGCATTGGCCAGCAGTATTTTGCTTTATTCTCCTTGAGGTCTTCTTCAAATACAAGTTTATCTTGTATGGATATATGTATATGTATGTATGTATGTATGTATGTATGTATGTATGTATGTATGTATGTATTTGAAGCCTACTGTGTACATGGCAAAAGAGGTGGCAATGTAGTTTTATACAATGAAATTGACTTTTCTTTCCACTGTTAGCATTGTCATCATCACTTTTCAGGTATTTCTTTAACCCCATTTTGGATGAAGGGATTTTTCTTTACTTTAATTGAATCAACATGAGATAGAGTTACAAAACTGTTCACAATCTTGTTCCAATCATACAATGTTTATCACCCATCCCTCCACCAGTGCACATATCTCACCATCAAAATCCTCAGTTTCCTTCTCTCTCTCTCTCTTTCTCTCCTTTTTGGACATCATGATTTGCAATACAGGTACTGAGAGGTTATCATTTTACCTATATTCAGCACTCAGTTATCCAGTATGTTAATTTCTAACTATCTTTACCATCCCAACTGCTGAAAAGATTATCCCAACTGATAAAGCGTTTTTCTTGATACCAATGGTTGTGCAGAAATTTTAGCCTGTTTACAAAGAATTAAAAGTTGTTGCTTCTTCAATGAACTAAGAGATAAAATGGGTGAATAAAATGATAAAATGGGCATTAAAAGTATAAAATGGGGAACACCACTTATACTTTTTCTAATAGTTCAAAATCTAACCCATTGTCTCTGGACAGCTTCAGCTGCTTTCCTATTTTTGAATTAATAGAAAATTATGAAAGACCAATAAATTTTATCCAATAAAATAATAAGAATAAGTTATCCTTAAAGAGGGTTTGGGACATTTATGAGCTTTTAGGGAAGTCACTGTCTGAACTTTCTGACTGACTTTTCTCTGAATGGATTTGACGCCTCAGTTGTGCAGACAACATGCAACTTATAACCTGCAATATCTGTTTTCTAATACTTTAGGAATCAAGCTTTTGGTCACTGAGTTGTAAAAGTTTCTGGAAGACAGAAAAAGAGAAATAGCTGTTGAAGTAGGGTTTTTTTAAGTGTCAGTATTTGCTAATAGAAGAATGACTTAGACATGTAATGCTGTGAACCTTTCTAAATGAGAACTTGCAGATAGTATTAAACTGGGCATTTATTTTAAAGAGAAAGCTGAGATCTAAAGATACAGACAAACTTTTATGGGACAAACAACCCTAAAACGAATGATGAGATCTGACACTTTAGTTCCTTATATTTCCTAAAGAGTTTATGTCAACATTTTATGTTCCTGTAAGAAAGGGTTATGTAAAAATGCTGGATGTTTTTATAGACTCTGCCCCTCATAACTCATGGAAGATTTGGCATCAATGTCAGAGTTACAAGAAGTATTCCTGGTTAACTTGACTTTTCTGGGGATATTTCCTTTCACAACTCTTAGCTCTTGCAAAAATGGTAATTGTGGTTAAACACTTCACTCAAGTACTCCTGTAGCTTTGCTTTCCGCCTTCATTTTTTGAAGATATTATAATATAAAAGCAATCAAATAATTTTATTTAAAATGGTATTATTAGTTTTACTAAGCTCTTCTTGAGCACACTTTTCTTAATATTAAGACCAAGTCACTGCTCTGCACCCTTAAAAACTTTCATTATTCATTTGCAAGTTATGAGTACCCAAACTCCATCTTCCTGTTCCTTGATTGTTTATTCATCGCAAGTATTATCTTGTCATCACCTTAGTCATCTATCTGGCAAGCTCTATTTACAGATAGAAAATCTGGTATATCAATCTTGCCACATAAGTCACGTATTCCAGTATCTTTATCATTTTCCTTACCTGTCTCTCATAAACCCCCAATTCACTCTAGTTCTCTTTCTGGGGACTGTAATGCCCCAACTTGACTATGGTTGTCTACGTGTGATGTCACCAACCTACAACTCCATGCCTTCTCAAAGCCGTAATTCAAGCTAGAACTAGCCTTTCTCTTTTCATTCTGTAGCAAAATATGAAATGCAAACAAATGCATAAATCACCATTCTTCTCTGTTCTTGGCAATCTTTATGCATAGTTAGTGTTTTCATCCATGAAGAGTTTGAAAGGAACTTGAAAAATCACATTTTATTTCCTGCAGGATAATTTAAAGATAAACAAACCTGGACTTGTTTATCCAATCCTCAAAGACCTGAACCAATATGATTGATGCTTATATTTAATACTCAATAAGTCTGGGCTATAAGGAGTTCTTCCATGAACACAAATATCTACTGCTAAAAATTTTTAACTTTAGTTATAAAAATCTCTTGTATGCAATCTTTTCTTTTTTTGCACTCAATTCAAGTAAGGTATCTATACAGGCCTGTATAATCCTGAGAGATGTCTCAACTGTTCTCTTACATGGGAAAGGGCCTGGAGAGGTGTTGTGCAGTGAAATAAGACTCACTATCATTTCTGAACTTCCAAGGGAGAAGCACATTAGTCTAATGAAGGGAGTGGAAAAAATATTTCTACACATACTAATTTGAGCAGCAAAATGATCTGTAGAAGTTGGAGATCTTGATAAATGGGGCCAAGTAATTGACAGAGTGTTATAATTAGGGCAAGACATCTGTCAGTTAATTATCTTTCCTCAATAAATAATTACAATTTCTACAGATTCCCATAGCTTATAGTTTCTGGTGTGATTATCTCTGATTTTGTCATCTAAGCTTTGAAGACAGAAACTGATATGGAGGAAAACTGCTCCAGTTATCCTCTCTGTGAATCAAACAGGACAAATGCAGAGTAAAGACAGTTTGGCTGGTTAGGGAAGGAATTTGTCAGAAGGAATCTCAACCAGCAGAAAGGTGAGTGACTATTTCAGGTTTCCTTTGTGTGTCATTCTCATGTAACCATCTACGTTCTGGAATTTATTTACAAACTTGCTCATTTATTCAACAAACTTATTTTAAATTCCCATGCTGAACCACCATGATATCTTAAGGAAATTAGAAAGGGACAACAAAGAACAAAAATGGCAGCAGAAATGACATGAAAAGGGGACCTTCGGTTTACTAGTGCAGTGGCTCCTTTTCTTTTTTCTTTTTTTTAATCTCTTTTGCTGTGGAGCCACACCCAGAGATGCTCAGCGGTTCTTTCTTGTGTTTTTTTTTCCAGTCTGGAAAAATTATCTCTGTATAATAGGAAGAGTTAGATCATGAACACATGATGCTCCTGAACTTCGTGGACCCCATTATCTGGTTTCTGAGAGAGACATCTCATCTCTGGTCCGGAGACTTGTGGCCTAGCCCAAACCACCCCATACTACAGCAATGCTCTGAGGCTTTCTCAGGGGTTATTTCTGGCTTTGTGCTTAGAAATCCTTAAGAGCTTTAAGAAAAGATCCTCATTATATGTAAATCATTTACAAATTCTATGTATGTACTACTGTTAATCTGCATACATTTATAAAATTGATTTTAGCATCATATTAAATCTGAACAGAAAAGTCTGATTTTTCTTCTATACCCATATGTTTTTATATACTTCCCAGCTTCTACACATCTCTTGCTTCTAAAAATGTTCCATAAACTATTTCCATTTGGTTTAAGTTCAATGTTTGGATCGCAGAGAACAGAGATGATGCTGGGGAGGGAGATAAAGGTAAGCGAGGTAGGGAAGTCCTAAAGGTCAGACTTTCCTAAACTACTAAAAACATCCCTTGAAATTAAAAAATAGTTTCTAGTTTCGATTAAGTTTTTAAATTGCAGGGGGGAAATTTAAATACGTTCATTGAGGCATGCCAATCAATGAAATATGTTCATTTCATTAATTCAATACCTTGAAAATATTAATGTTCAAGCATGAACATAATATTTTAGGTATGCAATATCTCTGCACTACAAGTCAAACCAGAGTCTCAGTATCTTTCCACCGTGGGCCCCAAACTTCCTTCTGTGTGTCCTCTCTCTACCTCCCTGTTTGGTAGGTAAGTCTATACCTACCGAGACTCTACAAGCAGAATCTCAGGGTTTGTTTTCATCAGCTATCGTCTACCTTCTGTCTTTGTTTCCTAGAAGGGATAGCCATGCTTTTTCCACATTTTCCTAGATGAATATTTTCTATTCTACTAAGGTCTTAAAAAGTGTCTGCAATATTGATTGATCAGCACCGCGTTTGCAGTTGAATTCTAGCATTCTGTGATGAGTAAAACTGTGATTCCTCAAAAAGTTTGTTCACAAAAAGTTTTCTTCTTCACCTTTCATTGTTTTCACTTTTCATGACTCCACATTAGTTATTGGATTGTTCAGAATTTTTGTTTTCAGTTGAACTTAGGAGCACAAGACAATTTTCACAGTCCACCACTCTGAGGAGTTAAAACTGCAACCTTCAGAGCTTAATCCCAGAACACTTTATTCACAACAGATTTTTTATGAAAATACTAAAATTGATGAAATACTAATCGATGAAAACTAGAAATTTTTATTCTCATGTTCAAAAAAAATAATTATTTATTGCTCTAGAAGAACTCTTAACATATGCCAATATTACATTCACTGAGAAATGAAGCATCTGGATGAATAAAAGCACCCTTTTAGTGTTGAAGTCTGCTCAGATCTATTTGAGAAAGATATATTTCTAAAATGCTGCACATAGTCCTAGAAAGTATAACTTATATTCACATTTATCCAATGACAGTGTTGTGGTCATTGTCATTAGTCACTCTACTAGGATTGAAGAAGTTCTAATATACTTGGGAGTTCTTACAGATGGTTTCTCTATTCTCCATATGAAGTGATCCCTATAGCTTCCCAAGTCAGTTCTGTTTATAATTATTCTTTATATCATTTATGATCATTACTGATTTTACATTTTTTAGAGAAATATATATATATATACATATATGCAGTATATAGTGTATTTATACACTATAGTATCACTTGTATCACTTGTCTTGTCTTTCTGCTGTTCATCGATTTGCTCAAGTAGACACCAGTAACATCTCCATACGCCCTAGTCCTGAACATGCTAATGTAGTCCAAGGGCAACTACTCAGTCTAGGAACATGAAGAGTCTCAAACCATAACTTCAGGTCATGGGAATGAGGTCTATAATTGATATATAAATGCTGGATTTAGAGATGACTACAAGAGTATGCTACCACACTGCAGAGCCTGGCAAGCTACCTGTGTCGTATTTGTTATGCCAAATACCAGTAACAATTATAGACCTCATTCCCAAGACCTGATGGAATGGTTTGAGGATCTTTATGTTCCTAGAGCAAGCAGGTGCCCTTGGGCTCTTCTTGCATGAGTCAGGACATATGGAGATGTTACTGGTGCCCGCTTGAGCAAATCGATGAAGAATGGGAAGACAGTGATACAGTGATAGTGTATATATATATATATATATATATATATATAATACTATACAGCAATAGTGTATATATAGTATATATAATAAGTTTATAAAGGAACAATTGCAAGTCTATAATCATACTTGCATGTATAATTCTATATGTAACACAAACACATGTTATATTCATGTATTTGCTACTATATGACATCTTATATTTGGTTACCTTTAATGTAGCTTCCTCTTTGATTAGTCAATTAATTAATTAGCTAAAATTTATTGGGAAGGCATCACACACTGAAGTGCTGTAGGGGCTAATCCTGGCATTTTGCTCACTCAGAGTGAGTGAGTGGTACCCAGGGTACCAGGTGATGCTGGGTATCAAACCTAGACCTGCAGTTTGCAAAATGTACACTTTAGCTCTCCAAGCTATCATTCTCCCTGCCCCTGCCCACCCTCTTCTATTTAAACTAGATAATTATGCTTGTAAAAATTGGACATAAGTAGTACCTAAGTGCTAAGCTGAGAGCTCCTCTATGAAATAGCTTATATTTTCCACTTGTGTCTCTCAAAGATAATTTCTCCTGATTTATCCTTATTGGGCACTTAAAAAGTAACAGGTATTTTTCACATACAATTTCCGTTTAATTTCTGTAGTGAGAGTTCAAAGTAGATGTCATTAATGATATTTTCATGGAAGTAAGGCTTTCAGAGTCAGCAAAGAGAATTTTAGAACGTCCAGATAGTGTTAAATTTCACATAAATATTGTTTATTTGCTTATTTATGATTATGTTTGGTTTTATTTCAGCCACATCCAATATTATTTCTGGGTCTGTGCTCAGGGATCTCTCCTAGAGCTGCTCAGCGGACTATATGGGGTGTCTTGTCATCCACATGCAAAGCAAGTACCCTCTGTTGCTGAACCATTTCTCGAGCCACAGTTTTTTTGTTTTTTTTTAATTTAAATATATCCTTGAGTCATACCTGCATGAGGCATAGCATACTTAAATTTATTTATCTAAAATTCCTATTTAACCATCTTATCTATTATATGTTAAAAAGGCTAGGTTCATAGAACTTAAAACTATACAGATTTGCTTTGTTTGAAAGAATTAGGGTTTGGATTCCAAGCTGGGTCTTTTCTTTCACTTTAAGCTTGGAGCTTGTTATTCTCTCCCATATAATGAAAATCCTGAAAACATGCTTTCCATATAAGTAGGATATTAATCTATGTGAAGTGTGAGAGCCTATATACTAGTGACCCAAGTGACAAATTATCACAGATTGGGGGTAGGAATTTCAAACCACAAGGAGTTGTCTGAGCTTTCTGGAGGCCACAAAGTCAAGGTGTGTGTTGATTCTCTGAAAGTTCCAGGGATAGTTTTCTCTTGACCTCTTCTTAGACCCTCGTGGTTAGTGACAGTCCTTGTCTGTGGATGGCTTACAGTAGCCGAACTCCAAATTTGCCTTCACTAGGCCCTTTCCTTGTGTTATACTTGTGCCCAAATTTTCCTTGTGTTATACTTGTGCCCAAATTTCCTTCATTTTAGGTTCCACTCCCATAGAGGACATTTTTATTTGAAATTTTTTTTTTGCATATGAGGATATAATTCTTTAGTAAGGGCATATTCATTCTCTGGTTCTAGGTGATGAGGCATTAAATACATGGCTTAAGAGGAACGAACTTTGACCCATGACAGTGAATAAGCCTTAATCGTATGAGTACTAGAAGTTGTCCACCTAGTGGTTGAGAAAATCTAAATGTTGTCCCTGTCAGTGTGAACAGAGATGGGAGCACAGGGAACATCAAGCTATATATATCTTGACTAAGGTAATGGTCAAGGTCCTAAATATGTAAAAAATTTTTATCAATCTGCCCCGATCTATGGACTTTGAAGAGGCAGAAAGAAGTGAGCTGACTCAAGCGCTGGGGCTCATGGAGGATAATATTAAAGAGGACGACATTGTCCCTCTGTGCTATGTGAAGTTTCAAAATGTTAACAGTGTAACTATATTTGTTCAGTCCAGTCAAGGTGAAGAAGAAACAACACAAGTTTCATATTTTACTTTCATCAGTACTCCAGTCCAGGCAACAAATATGGATGGTTTCAAATGAGTAGTTGGCAAAAAGGAGAGAGCCACTAAGGAATAGAAGACACTGGAAGACCTCATTGCAAGCAAATCCTCAGCTCCTGGGTGATTGCTTGATTCTCACCAAAGACTCAATATTCCATTCATTGCCATTATCAATAAATAAATCATTGTTTTTGTTCAGATGGCATCACTAGTATTCCTATTGTAATCTTGATACATGTGATTGTAAATAAAAGTCATTACTTTTGCCAAGCTTAAAAAAAACCTTGATGGGACGGATGCAATATAGAGCACATATATTGGGTGGTAGAAGAATGGACAATTAACCCCCATAGGCACACCTTTACATCTGTAAGCACAATAGTGCCAGAGGGAAGCAACATGTTTCTCTCCCCAATTTATACCTGAGGACATAGAGGTAAATAACTAGCAAAAGGTCATGTAATGCAACTGAGATTTATGCCAGACAACCTGACTCTTGAATTCAGATTATAAACATTTAAAAAATTATATTTATTAATATATTTGGGCCCTTCAAGCAATGCTAAGAAGCATAGGAACTGCAAGTAAATCTTGGCCTACTGGGCTGATGCTTCACTACATGAACCCAAGGCCATGGTGCTGCTCAGATCCTGCGCTAGAGAGTATTCCAACTACCTCAGTGGTACTTAGGAGTCTTTCTGGGCTTCAATCTGAGAAAAGAGCATCCATTATTGTATCTATGTTTACTAGGTATATAAACATTGTACTCTCAATAATGATATAAAATGTTTTATTAATTTGTTTCTCTTACTAATTTTATGTGACCATTAATATTGATTATAATTGGCTAACACAAACGACAAGCTAAAACATTAGTCATAAACCCTCTAACCGTAGATAGAATTTATATATACATTTATATATTTACAAATTTATCCTACAATACGTGGTATTTTGTTTCTCTTGTTTTCACTATTCCATGTCTATGGTTGCATATTTATAATGCATGCTTATGTTCCCTTTTTAAAATTATTATTTGGGGAAGCATAACAGCAGTTTATGCCTGGCTTAAATCTAAGGAATCATTTCTGGTAGGGCTGAGGAGCTATAAGGGGTGCCAGGGATTGAGCCAGGGTTAGGTAGATGTAAGGCAGAAACGTCCCCTGTAATATTGCTCTGGCCTCCCTATGGCACCATTCCTGATGTTCTTATACTATCATGTTTCATGATTATCACAATGTTTTAAAAACAAATTTTATATTGTTAGAAATTCAAATTGTCTCTAATTTGAGGCCAGCTTGGTGAAAGTTGTGATACTCTATTACATACTCTTTGGGGCACTTTTCGATTCTAGAGATGAAATTTAATGGGCAAAGAATATTATATTTAGGGGGCCTGGGAGGTAGCATAGTGGGTAGGGTATTTGTCTTGCACGTGGTCAACCCAAGTTTGATCATTGTATCCCATATGCTCCCCGAGTACCACCAGGAGTACAGAGCCTGAGTACAGAGCCAGGAGTACCCCCGGCCGTCTCTGTACGCTGTGGCCAGGTAACCCCTGAGTACAGAGCCTGAGTAACCTCTGAGTACAGAGCCTGAGTACAGAGCCAGCAGTAATTTCTGAGTACAGAGCCAAGAGTAACCCCTTAGCATCACTGATTATGAACCAAAATAGCAAAAAAAAATTATATTTAAGTCACATAATATAAAGTAAAAAAAAGACATAAGATGATGAAGAAAACAGCACTTTTGAGCATATGTGCACAGAAAGATCACCTTTATCTGTATGCAGTTCATCTGGTTTGTACAACGCAGAGAAGACATGCTCTAGCATGGACTAGGATCTCACTGATTTTTTAATTTACTTTGAGCTTTTTGAGGGGTGGGGGACTGGTATTTGGGCCTTATCTGGTAGCGCCCAGGTCTTACCCCTCTCTCCACTTTGAGGAACGTATGAGATGCAGGGTATTGAAACTTGAGTTGGCCTTCTAGAAAGGCAAGTGCCTTACTCCCTGCTACCTCTCCCTCCAGGCCCTGATTTGTGGTTTATTTCCCAATTAGTCTACTCTCTGCACTTAGCTAAGATTTGCTGACAGAAGCAAACTTTTCAGGAGATAACTTTTGCAAAGTTTGAATCAGAAGAACAGGAGAAGGAAAATCAGTGTGGGAAAAGAGAGTGTGAGATGAGGGATTTCCTTAGATTTTCTTTACTTCTCTCTCTATGTTTTTTATTTTGGACAGTAGCAGGAAAAGTTACCTAAAAGGAAACAACCCAAAAAGAAAAACTTGCTCTATTGAGTCCATATAAAAGCATGGATTAATCCTCATCCCATTCCACTGCTCTGACAACCAGCAGATTCTCCCAGAAAAGAGAAAACTAAATAGCTCACAAGAAGATACAGTCAGGCAGCCTTACAGACTTCAAGGAAGCCTGTGATAGGAGAGACTTTTGCAAAAGGTTGAGTTAGACTGAACTTCCTTTTGTGAATCCACAGCCACTGAACTGATCCAATATCCTTGAGCCAGAAGACTGCAAGGGGTGAGTTACTAAAACTTAAGACTCCACAAAGATCTCTCTGCCTGGGAACCCATTCAAACAGGGAGAGTGAGCCAATAGGGGAAGTTTGGGTCCAGCAGATGTGAAAACCAGCCAAGCCGGTGTTGACCTGGCAGGGTGTCAGCACTCCCAGCAGCTGCCTCGGAGGCCCTGAGTGCCCAGACTGATAGGAGGAGGCAGAAGACATGCAAACAGGCTCAGTCTGGGCTTGCAGGAAATGTTCGAGCAACAGCCTTGCGCAGGAGAGGCGAGGGCTGTTGTGTGTGGGAAGGGATCTTTTGATTGATTCCCTGGTACACAAGCCAGAGATGTTAGTCAATCAGCACAGGATCTGTGGGGGGAAGGAGGGAGAGAAAAGTAAATGGGGAGCGGAGGTGGGGCAAGGGGCTGTGCCAAAAAGAACTGGGGTGCCTTCCAGGTTCTCCAGGAAAAAAATCCAGGGTGCCCTTTAAGAGAAGGGGTGGCCGAAACAGGCTTCTGTTGGAAATGCTTTCAGCCGTATAGCTCTTTCTAGAACGTGGTGGGGGTGGGTGAATGTCTAGGCAGATTCTGCCTGCGGTAGTGCTGTGTTACTGCACTGAGTTAGAGGTTGCCTTTTCCTAGTAGAGAGAGCACACAGTCCTCTGGGGAGCTGGGATGGCGGTGATGGCAGGGTGGGGGTTGTTCTTTTACAGCGTCTACAGAGAGTCATTGTGTTGTGGGTCTTCCAGAGTGAGTCTAGGAACTCAACCTTTTGTTCCTGTAAGATCTACAGGCCACAAAGTTACATTAATCCTGCCTGGATAAGAAAGGGGAAGCAGTTTCAAAGGATGGGAGTCCAGACAGTTTCTTATCTAACGTTTTCAAGAGAAGAGAAAGAGAAGAGCTTATTAGAGTTATGGGAAGAGAGAGGGATGGAGACAAAGAGAAGAGTTGAAGAGAAATCTCTCAAAGATCACATATACAGTTAAGACCTCTGGAATGAGTTCAGGATTCAGAGAGGAGGAGAATCTAGTAAAGGGATCTGAGAATAGATTGTGTCCCCATTTCCAAATTACCCACTGAATTGTTTTTGTTTGGTTGTGTTTTCCTCAAAGGTATTTGCCTAGCTCGCTGCTGTGTTTCGTACTTTGGCCTAACTGATTCTGTTTTGGGAAGCTTCTTGGTCAAAAGTCCTAGCACAGGGGGCGGCTCGGTGCCATGGTGTCATGAGCATTGAAATCATGTACAGTCCTGCTGACTTATTTTCCAGTTTCTCCTCCAGGGAAACTTGGCCAGCCTTTGTCCCCAGTGTCTCAAGCACAAGTTTTTGTTGTGTTTTTTTTTTTTAAATAAATGGACCAGGAAATAAAGGTAATAGCTAAAACTAAGGGAACAAGTCTTTTGTTTCCAGAAAATATTGGCTAGATGTAAGAGGAAAAGTTGGGGCCTGTAAAAAGACTAATCCCAGGAGAATACTTATCTTCAGAGCCTAGGACTATTACAAGATGAACTCTTCCAAGAGGAGGAAAAATAACTTAACTAGGAATTTCCAAATGGATCAACAGTACAGATTGTCAGAAGGGACAGAATATTCTAGGGGGTCTTAGAACTCTCAGGACTGTGCCCACAATTACCTGTCTTCACTCCTCTCCTTGGAGAATGTCCAGAATAATAACCTTTCCTGAGTAGCAGACTCTGATCATCTTGAAGCATCTGCTTGTGCAGTTTATAGGCTAATATCACAGGCAGATTTGTGACAGGTTTAAGCAATGCCCTTTTCGATTGGCGCTTGCAAATATTCATTTGCACACAGGAAAACAATGTTCAAGGGTAAGCAAGGATAGCCACCTAGAATTTATTTCTGAGCCTAGAAGATTTTCTTTCTAGAAATCACCACTTAACTGAAGATCATACAATGTCACTGTGAAGGAATTCTTTGTTCAAGTTATCATAAAGGTCTGAGGGTGAGTCTCTGGGTTTGTGTAGAAGCATCAATGGGTGATCTTCTGCACTGAAGCGAAGAGAGGCCTGGCATTGGGGCAAATGTTTGGGGAAACCTGCACACTTCAGGGATGCTACATTCTGATGAAAGAAGTGACAGAATTTTAATGCCATTGAATGACAAAAATAAATCAGTGAGTTATCAAGTCAGTAGAAGGGGAGACGATGGAGCACTTATCACATTTGGTGAAACTACACATAGTCAGATTGTAGTAGAAAAAATTAGTAGCTTGAAGCTTTCACATACGATTATGTCTGCATTCTGAGAGAATGTATTTCTGTAAATAGGAATTTTTTCGTATAGTTTGCATTACTCTCTGTTTCTATCTTGAATGATCATGGATAGATGCCTTCTTTTTTATTATTTTAAAGGACATGTTTTTTACACACTCACTCTAAGAAGGGCTCTGAGGACATCTCGACTTCTGTTTTGTTTTTTTTTTATTGTCATGACATCTTTTGAAATTCAAACACTGGGCTTCCTCTGCCAATCATGCAAAGTTTCCTGATCCTTGCATCACTCGGAGAGAGATCCATTGACTCACCTCCGTGTTTCTGGTACAGAAACAAGAGCCTGGTAGAGTAACCAAACAGCTTCTCAATTTCTCCCCACACCCTTGCTCCTTTGTCACCTCTCACTTATTTTCCCAGTAATTTGTCCTATAGGTGTGTGGCTTCTTTATCTTATCAAAAGTGGCAGACAGGACTTCTTGCATATTCAAGAAGACACTATAATTCAAAGAAAAATTTTAATTGTACGTTCTCATGATTTTGAAAAGTTGTTTCTGTCTCTACTCTTCAGTGGAATTTTGCACCAAGAGTTGCCTGGTCCTCTGGGGTAAAAAATATGGGGATTGACAAGAATGTTACAGTTAAGCAAATGTTGTTTTGTAGATCAGTTCTATTTCCATGCTTCTTGGGGCCAACAGTCCCTGGTGGCGGTGATGTTCAGTGCTCGAGGGGGAAGAAGGTCATATCACTTCATAGGGTACTTCAGCCTACTCCTCAGTCAGGGTTTTCAAGCGTCAAGGACAGTCATGTCTTAGCTGCCTCCTGAGTAAAGGCCCATGAGCCACTAGGAGGAGCTAATGACTGACCGAGTTTAAGCTCACACCAATATTTACAGCACTTTGCCTCCACAGACCTCCCTGCATCAGCTGTTTAATTATTTACACGGTAATGGATGGACCAAGAATTGTCTGCCCTTCAGACAGCTCACAGAGGAGAGCGACTGCATCTCCTCCTTTCACTCGCAGTTTTGGCTCAGTGAGGAGATGGTATTTTCTGCAACCTACTGCAGACCAAGAAGTGGAGAAAGAGCTGCCTTAGCACAGCTTCCAAGATTCTCATATATACTAAAAAGAAACAAGAAAACAAAAGCCCATGCTGACTTCTGGGTTCTGATGCTTCCATTAACTTCTGCAAACAGAGAAAGACCAGGGTGCAGCACTTCTCTGGGCCATGAGAAGGGACTTCACTTCACTCCTGCCAACAGGAGACTCAAGACGTTGATGACTGATTTTGTATCACAGAACTGCAGTTTCCTAGTAGTTGTGAACTATCTTTGGACCTGTTTCTCTGTTTTTGATTTTTTGTTGTTGTTATTTATTTGTTTTGGCCAGGTGGGATTCTGGGCTTACTCTTGGCTGTGTGCTCCAGGGATCGATCACTCTTGGTGGGACTCCAGAGACAATAAGTGGTACCAGCATCGGACTAGGGGCAGCCACATGCAAGGCAAGTGCCTTCCCTCCAGCAAGGATGTGTTCTAATTGCTCTTTATCCCCCTTCTCTCCTTTGGTAATAGTGCCATGCCCTCAGGGAATTGTCTTGGGCAGAGATTTAGTAGAGGAAGTGAGAAGCGAGTTAGCATAAACGTCCCCCCTCTACTTGGGAATGTTCTATTCCTCATGGCTGTCAGTGCTGGAGAATTTCAAGAACAAAAACAACTTTCGACTTTGCTCGTCTGTCATTTAACTGTTTTTTACAGTCATATTCAGACTTACCCCCACATGTAAAGTTGTCTGTGAAGGTGAATGAAAGAATCCCAGGGGTTTTCAACACACTTTGCAGATGTCCTGCACTGTACAATTTGGGATTATAGTACAGTGACTCAATAGGTGTTGTCATAGCACAGTGAAGGACCAGATAATTCTGCTCAGGTTTTCAGTAGGAAAAGAAAGGAACGGATAAATAAAGGGTGAAAAACAAAGGTCCTAATGTTAGACTCTAAACAAATTTCTAATGCCTTTTATAAATTCTAATAGGCAATTTAACTATTATCTATATCTATTGAAATCAAGATGTTATCCTGTTGGAAACTTATATGAGTCATACAATGAGACTGTTTTCATGCATTTTTATGAATTAAATAAAAATTATTTCAACACCAAAGCAAATTATAGTTTTTTCCAGGTCATATTAGATAGGGAGGAATTTTCTATTGAAACACTGCATAGATTTTTATTTCATTTAGGAACTAAATTAAAGAAGGAAAGCAAATTCTATAATACATAGGGAGAATATATAAATTCCCTACTACTGTGACATTTTATAGTGGCGTTGATAGTCAAAATTAAAGCTCAGATATGCCACCACTACAGTATTATAAATTATGAGTTAAAATCAATTCTTAGTTCAACCATTTGTAATAGACTGGAATGTTAGGGCTCATACATAAATAAACTCAATGATCTAACAATTGTAAAGGGTACTCTCAATAAAATGTTTTAAAGATAAATTAATTTTTTTATAATATTTTATTATACCACCGTGAGATATACAATTGCAAAGACGTTCATGGTTGGGTTTCGGTCATACAGTGTTCCAGCACCCATCCCTCCACCAGTGCCCATTTCCCACCACCAATGTCCCTGATTCCCTCCCTAGCCTACCTTTATGACAGGTTGTTTATCTTTTCTCTCTTTCTCTCTTTCTCTCTTCTGTCGGGGATCGCCACCAAGGTCCCCAACAGTGCTGGCAAGCAAGTTCCCTTCTACCTCTGAAGCCAGAGGGGAATGGATGAAGACTCAGGAATCCGATGCAGTTTTAAAAGGCTTTACTTATCACAGGTTCAGGCATACAAGTCAGCAATAGGAAAAACCCTGTGCTTAGGATTCCCGGCTAAAACCCCAGACACATGTAGGCCAAGATAGCAGCAACCATGTGTTAAGGCCCTGTAAAGAGGAGACAAAGACAAGACTCCCAAGAGGAGTATGAGCCCCCAAAAGAGAGCCCAAAAAGAGAGAAGGAGAGGAAGGAAGCAGGCTGGTTTTATACCCCTGCAACTCAGACCTCCCACATTATGGGAAGCAAGAAGGGTCAAAAGCCCTTAGGTAATTTCTCCCAGCACCTCACCTAGGCCCTATTATATGCTAATGTTTTGAGCCAAGATCTGCCTGGAAATGCCTTTATAGAGTAGAAAAGGGGGTTTATGAGATGGCATGTCTCTGTACCAAAGACTAATACTAATGCCAGTTAAATATTTCTCCAAGCCTTCAAAAGAGTCTCATCTACTTCACGGTAGTTTTGTATTTTAGTTGCCTTTGAGTTATCAGGGGAGCCATGCTTGCTTGCTTGGAGGCAAACAGCATTTCTCTCTGGTCTAATTACTTAGAGACCCAACGTGGCCAGGCAAATGTGCTGGTAAGATCTAGCTAGTCCCACGATAATTGTGGTAGCATGAGAGAATATTTATACCAGTCAGTACAGAATACATGGTCAGATAAACTGCCACATTTAAACTACCCCCTATGTACATAGTGACCTGCAGGAGGCAATCCAGGGCAGATGCAGAGGCTTTTATGCTTTTAGGTGTCCTGCAACACTCTTCCTTCTCTTACACATTGTGGATAGTAATATGTACATTTAAAGGTTACAAAAAATTAAATTTTTAACTATCAATACTAGAAACACATTTTGCTCAACCAACTATAGATTAAAATTGAATATTATTTTTTGTGGAAAATAATAGAAATTGCTTCCATATGAGAAGCGATCACAAAGTATACTATTAAATTATGCAGGAAAAAACACTTTGATGGTAGTAAGGCAACAATGTAGCAAAAAATATGTTCTTGGACTGGAGTGATAATACAGTGAATAGGGTGTTTCCCTTGCATGTGAACTACCTAGGGTTTATCCTCAGCATCCCATATGGTCTCCAGAGAACCACCAGGAATAATTCCTGAGTGCCAAGCATGGAGAAAACCCTAAGCATTGCTGGCTGTGACCCAAAAACAATAGACATATATTCTTGCTCCTTTATAAAGGCTTGTGATAATTTTCAGCTTTTAACATTATATAAATACTCCTTAATATTAAATTTTAACCTGCTTCTATATTACTAATACTGCCTCATCCCTTCTCATTATTTTCATTAAAAATAACTCCGAGGGGGCAGAGAGATAGTACAATAGGTAGGATATTTGCCTTACAGTATCTGATCAGAATTTAATCCCTGAAATCCCATATGCTCTCTAAGCCCTGCCAAGAGTAATCCCTGAGCATAGAGTCAGAAGTAAGCCTTGAAAACCGCCAGGAGTGGCCCCAAAAAGCACAAAAAGAAAGAAAAAGTCTTCAAAATTGTGGAAGTTCAAAGCCCAGATCAGCCCCACTGCCCTCTTGCCCTGGAGACAGCTTCCATCAGTCCTGCCTTGAAGGTCGCAGCACCAGTTAGAGCACTTGCTGGTAGCAGTTGCTCTGCAGAGCTTTCACGTACCACAGGGGACACATTCCTCATCCATCTCGCATCATCAGTCAGTCCCTGCTCTACCAAGGACAGAGCCCCCTTTCCTCAAACCCCAAAAAGGAGTCAAGGAAACATGAAGCAACTCGCTGAATCGAGCCTTTAGTTCAACCAGGAAGTCCCTTAAATAGCCGACTGGCGGTATGCTTAGTATGTTCTCAATTTCTCCACCAGCAACTGGATGAATTTGTGCGAGACAAGTGAACTTGCAGAGAAATGACGCCATGCTCCTACTTTGCACAGCTGAGCGAAGCATAAGCACCTTCTCAGTCAGGGCTCGCCATCAAAGGAAAACATTTATACTTCCGAGAAGGCCGTGAATGAAAGAACAAGTACAATGGCTATAGAGGGATAGGGATTAACTTAGCTTTTCACCTACTCCGAGTGGGCCACCTTGTCCTAACAGAAAGCGGCCTCTAGTTTCCAGTGTCATGCCAGAGTCTGAAGTCTGGGACTGCTTCTGCCGTCCTAAGAGGCACTGTTTGCTTTGGAAAAGGTTATATGATTCTCCTCACAGGGGATCTCAGCAGGAGTTGACTAGTTCTGAGGTAAGACCAAGTTCAATTACCCAGAAACCCACATAGATCATTGAGCTTGGACATAAAGAGTCTCTTGGCAGTTCTCACGTGGCGATGGCGCCTATGCCACAGGTCCGGGCTTTTCCTTCACTTCATTTCCAGGATGGTGTCACTGGGTGATACAAGTGCCAATGAAAATATGCATCAAGAAAACAGGCATCATCTGTCTTCCCATCCGGACACCTCCTTCAGGCCCACCCACTGGTGCCCCCTTGCCGAGACCCATCATCCAGTTCAAATAAAACAGATACTAAGTCAGACCTCAGCTGCCTAAAGTCAGCTCTGTGGGCTGCAGCAGGTACCGTGAAACAGCCAGTGTTAATATCAGAGATTATGAGAAATTCCTTTTTGATTTTTAGCAAGTGCTCTCTGTTATGGGAGCCAATGTGTTTCAATTAAATGTGCAAAATTGCCAAAGCCTGTAGGACATATAAAGTAAGGTAGGCTAATAAAGTCTTAAGGTGTAGAAGCGAAATCCGACATGTTTGTGCTAACAAAATCAATGATTCAGGGAGCTCAGGCTCCTGTCTCTGAAGCTCACTAGGTGTGAGTGACTCACTTCAAATACAAGTCCAGACATTCTGGAATTGTACGTGCAGAAAGCAAGGTTATTGGAGGAGCTTCGACTTCAACAGAGAAAGAGGATTCTGAGGTCCCTCCTCTTTCCCAGAAGAAGATTTATGGAACAATTAATCAATTCAGGCCAATATATTAAAATTACCTGGGGTGGTGATATCTAACACCATTAATGACAGAGGGAGAGGAATTCCCTAGTTAGTCACACTCAGCTGGTTTCTTTTTTTTTTTTTTTTAATCTGTACTGTCAGGAACTCAATTCAAGTCTCCTGAGCAAGGCCTATACTTTATCAGTGAGCCCCATCCCCAGCCTTCACTCAGATAGTTCAGATGCCGTCTCCCAGAATAATAGTGGGGTCCCCTCTCAGAGAAGTAGCACATTCTAGACAGTGGATCCTGCACCAAAGCCATTTTGCTATCATTTCTGCAAGATACATTTGGCAAGCTGGTCTTCATGTTAACCTCCGGATGACTCTCCCTTAGAAAGATTATCTCTGCTGGCTCTTCAGTACCTCCTACACCTCCAGGTTAGACAAACAGTTTAGCTTTACAAAGGGGAGAAGAAAAATAAGGACATCCCTTAAGACCTGCTTATGGAAGTTTCACGTTTAGAGAAAATAAAGGACAAAATATTCATGGACAAATGGAAGGAAAAAGGGGGTTCAGATGTTAACAAAAGCCAGCCGCCCCAAACTGAACAAAGCTCTTTTGTTGCAGTCCCATTAAAGCCAATTTTTGGTGTAAGTCTCATTCTTTTAGGATTACAAATAAAACAGGTGATGAATACAGGTCTAAAAATAGCCTATCAGTGAGGGTGCTTGTGCTGTGCCAGCCCTTGCAGGGATGAGCAGAAAGGGGCGGGGCTTGACTTGCTAAAGGTCAAAAGTCCGGTTCCTGGGAGAAACGCAGGTCTGCAGGCAGGTCGGTACCAGCTGCCATCAGTGAGAAGGCAGCAGCCTGTGGGCCTCTCCGACAACTCCGAGACGACAGACATTTCCTCCTTCTGTCCTTTGAAGGAAATACCCTCAAGATAAATGCAAGGGTTGTCAGAACTGTCACCGTGCCTAGCAATTAAGGTGGGGGAAGCCCCCAAACGCCAAACACAGTGAATTCCTTTAGTCTTTTATTATTCCCTTGCTGCTCCTGCAGCCTGTGTGATCCTCTGAGGTTCTTAAGGGCGCTGAAGACTTTCCTGCAGCATGGTTTGGCTTCGATGGAAGCACCAGACCTCTGGGAAGGGGAAGAAGAGGTAGTGCTTCTATTTCATTATTTGTACATTTAGTGAAACAAGGTAGCTTTGATATAAACTTACTTAGATGTGAGGGGAAAGATAGGAAGTACATGTTCAAGAGAGAAAACAGGCTTCTCCAGAGTGGAAAAAAGCTAGTAAAGAGTAAAGACAAGCAAGTGAGATATGAGCTCCAGAAAGAACCCTGGCTTGAGGAGCAAGAAGGCCCTTCTGTTTCAAAGGCCGTAGGAAGCAAACCACCAAAGATAAAGAAGGTTTTGAACATTGCTGCCATGCAAGACTCTTGGTTTTTCCTAGATCTTTCGGGCACTTTATGACTGTGTGTGGCTTGCCCTCCCCCCTTTCTTTGACTTTTCTTTGGGTAATCTCCTTGACAAAACGGGGATCAGAAAAGGTAAAAGGAACCCCCCCACAATGCAAACTGGTCCCCCAGAGGCAACGCTGATTAATGGACAATTTTCTGGCTCATTTGTAAAAAAGGAAACTCTGACAGAGCTCTCTGTTTACTTTGCTCCTTCAATTCTATCCAAGGGCAGAAAGCAGAGATGGCGAGGGCTCAAGCCTTTCCTTTCAGAACTGCAAACCCTCGACAGCCTGACTAGCTAGAGCTAGTGGAGTATGAACATCTGGACATTGTGATGTCCACAGGGTCTGGGGATTGCTGGCGAATAATTATTCAGAGACATTACAAAAAGAGGTGCAAGCTTTCTCCTTTTCCTTAACTATAGTGTAAAGTCAAGTCAGATTAAGGTTGGAAGCTTCAGAGTAGGTTCCACTCTGCCCCACCAGAACCATGTGCCATGGCTTGGGTGGGCTGCTGATCTTTCAAGGTGAGCCTGTCCTAAGTGCGTCAGTGCAAGCATGAAAACATAGGTGTTTATTAGCATGTGAGGAAGCTGGCATGTGCGGGCTATGTAAGCCACTTGTTCACAAAGGTTTTTTATTTCTCAGTTCATCAAGGCACACTCATCTATGCAGTCTTTAGTATGTAATCCAACCAGAACCCGCACCACCCACTCAGATTAATGAGGATGCCAGTGTGATCCTAGCCCTGGGCCTCCTGAGTATGATTTTCCTAAGAGTTAACCAGTTTTAGATAGCAGAGGGAGATCCTCCACACTCCCACCTGGTAATGCACACCTTGCTCATGTTTGACAGCCATTTATCTCAGCCTGGCTATGAAGTTATTCTATGTTCTCTAATTCAGGGAAACCAAAGAGTCAAGAAACCAAAAATGCACATGAAAATAATAGTGCTTGGGAGCACGGGAAAGGAGAAGGCTGATTTTATTCTGGGGGCTGTCCCTGGTTGATGAGGATGGACCAGGCATTTCATCTTCCCCAGGGGGCAAAGTTGCCCAGCTTGGTGTCTCTGGCCTATTTTGCTCAATTTCCTAACTTCCTGCAGATTGCCTCTCAGAGGCAGGCCTCCTGGGAGACTCTCTAGCTGTTTTGCACTTTTCCCCCTGGGGAATCAGGAGTGAGGGCAGGGTCTTTATTTCATGCTGCTGGCAAGTTCTTGCTATCCACGAAAAGAGCATCTGTTACTATGGAAGTCCAGTTCCTTTCAGCTGTTCAGACTTCAAATGCAGTGATAAAAGTTCGTGGATTGTTGGTTCTGGCAACTGGGCCTGTAAGCCGGTAGTGGTGGGTAATGGAAACGCATTGAAGGATACCATTAGGCTCTTTGTCTTCTAGAGCCTTCTCCAGTGTCTGGTGAGTTGGCTGTGCCTTCTCTATGATCATTCTCTGCACTACAAACATATCAGGAGGTGAGCCGTGCCAGCAAGAAGCTGGGCTAAGCATATCAGTACAAAATATACATACCAAGAAAGTATAGGACCAAGAAAGGTCCTTCATGGCCCACTTTTGGTCTTGTGTTCATTGTGGGACCAATCAGATTGTTGGCATTGAGGCAAAATAGATAGGAAGGTTAGGTTCCCCAAGAAGAAAGGGACCAAAAGGAACATATTGAAGGCTAGGTCAGCAGAAATAACAGCTAATCCGCCACCTTGCCCTTCACTCACACTGCTGATGCCATGAAATAAATGAAAAAAATCAATCAAAATGTAGCCCGAATTTCTGTAAAATAAAGTTTCTGTGCCACAACCTACAAAGTTAATAGCGTGAATGAAATAGTATAGGGACAGAATTCCTCCTTTGCATCCTACTGATCTGAGATCCATTTCTGAAGCCCATTATGTTCCCTTGAGCTTCACGAGGAGCAATCTCTGAGCACCACTGGGTGTGAAGCGCCTAAACAAGCAAACAAAAGGAATTAGTAAGGGCATTGTCTCTGGGAAAGAGAGTTGGGGCCAAAACATTTTCTCAAGTGATTTACTTTATACTCTCATACTGAAAGGGGAATTAAAATATACTTCCTATGATCAATAATGATAAATGTTTTTATAGATATTTAATACAATTTGAAATGACTACCAGAGGCCAAATCTTACAAATGAGTACCAGATCCATTCTGAATTTTAGTTTTGCAAAAATAAATTATGCTGTGAAAAATAGCCAAGAATATATAATATTAATATTGATAGTATATTGGTGGTAGGATTTAAGAAGGAGTTTTATCTTTCCCTGCATTTTATAATTTCTCTCCTATAAATATTAATCTCTGAACAGAAAGCAATTAACTTAAAATATGCTTGAGTACAACTCGTGGCTATTCATTTCTATTAAAAATGAACACTCTTTCTTTTCATTGTTTATGGCTTCCAACTTCCTATCTCAAAGAACCGCCTGCAACTGTTTCTCCTTGCCTTGCACATCTTGATTATTTATGGATTTCAATTTGTAATCAGATTTTAACTCAAATTGTCCATAAAGCAAAGGGACAAATGAAGAACTTGAAAAAAAAATCTCTTTTTACCCAACTTTATCTGCAACGCTAAAGGGTTATAATTTACCCCCTTACCCAAATAATTATGAAAAGGTTTTCCTCCCAAGTTGAGTAATTAAAAAACTAATCACTTAAAAAAAATACTAAAATATTCAATACACAATGGTGTCTTTTCCTGGCAAGCCTCACAGTGAATAGTTACATTGAGTCTTTTGCCACTTAACCAATTTTAGTTCCAAATTGTAGTATTATTATGAGGCATTCTGGGCTTATAAGGGAATTTCATTACTTCTGCAGTTACAGCCTGGAAGCCTTTTCTCCTCTCCACACTTGAATGTGGCTCAGATTAATTTTACTGGAAGTTGGGCATGTGTATCTAGGGAAGAATAAACCCCTAAGTGTATAATTAGTAATTACACACTTGTTTCTAGGTCCTGGCTTGTAGAGATCAATTTTGTTGTCTGCAGTTAAACATAATGACTACATTGAAGAAGATATATAACTTTCTATAGACAATCAATTAACCTGGTTGCTTCCTTTTATAGTTTAGGAATAAGGTGAGGTTTTTGAGATTTGTTTTCTTTCCCAGAAACAAGTTTATATCTTAGCTGTAAAAAGACATGCCAGAATTCCGTTGTATGATTTAGCTGGCATTGGATAACAAGCCAAATTTGCAACCTAGAAGTGTTTGAGGAGATTCGGACTTATTGCAAAAGTGTGATTTGCTTGAACCTTTTTATGATAACAGCACATGTAGTTCATTCTTTAGAGACAGGAGGGTTCCTTTTGCTTTTCTCATTTACATCTTATCTGGCTAGTAATAGAAGAGACCCTAGATGCAGCCATTTGGAAATAGTATCTGTAAAACTTTCTTCAGCAATATGGACCAAAATAATGTTGCATCATATCTTCTTTGGTGACAGATAGAACCAAGCCCTAACACATTTCTACACCCTATTAGAGGAAGCCCCAGTGAGAGTTTCCACAAACTGCCTGATCCTCATGTTGCTACCATGGCCGCTGATATAGTGTGAAGAGAATGACAGAAAGATGCCAATGAATCAAGCTTGTTGGTTTGATTCCGTTCTGAAATGATTTGCTTTTCTCCTTTTCAGGGTGCACCAACCAAAGTGAAATGCCATCTTTGGTGTCAAGTCAACTTCTTGAAGCCTAGTTTCAGTTTACAACCAATCTTTCTGGGTGTTCCACTTTGCTTTTAGTTAACATGCCTCTGACAAGGAGACAAACTCTATAGGAATGGATTCAGAACAGAATGGTTTGTCCTGTTCTTCCCTTTGTTTTGCTGTGGTGGAAATATTGTGAGCTCTCTTAAGCCCCTGTAGTTAAGTCTGTCTATCACATTCTCTGTTATACAGAAAAGGACTTTGCTTTTCAAAGAAAGTTTCTCCTGTTCTGATTCAATTCTCTGCCACAATTTCTAGGGATATATCCAGGCTGCTTTGATCCTGGAATACAGCTGTATGGTAGGCAATTCACACTAGGAGCTCTTCTTTCTTGCTTAGCTGCCTCTTCCTTTCTATCTGTCCCTAGAAGACTCGAATTCCCCTCCTAGGCAGGCAGAACCAAACTCTTGCATCATGCAGAATTCTTCTCTGCTCTTTGATTTATGACATAAATGCTTTGATCTGTTCCTTTTACACTTTGCTCTTGATATTCAAGGTTTCAAAACAGCTTTTCCTTGCAGAGTTGTCCTTAATCCCTTATTCCAAAAGCAGCACATTTCAAAATCCCTACTTCAACTTAAATGGATAAGGCCAAAAAAAAAAAAAGAAAAGAGAAACACACACCCACATATGCACAATTTTAGGCACACCCATCTGATTATCACAAATCAAGGAGGCATTTGTTTTTTTGTTGTTGTTGTTAGCTTCAAAATCTTCAAAACAAAATTTTTTGTCAATAGCTTCAAATCATAGAGGTATTCATTTTTTTGTTTTTTGTTAAATGATAGGCATGTAATTTCTATAACTGCTCATGAACTCTATCTGTGTGTACAAGTAGGAGATTGCCAAAGCCATTAAAGTTGATATGCTGAGCACAATTTTCTTATAATCCAAATCACATCATGGTGGGTTTCAGGATTCACTTCTGGGTGTCCTTAAGTCTATCACCACTTGTAATTTGATCGGATAGCCACCTTCCTGGAGGGTGGGAGAAGTAAATAGCATTGTACACCTAAAGAAATTAGAGGTCAGTATGGAATTCATGCACAGCAACTGCATCCAAGAGAAATTGGGAAGAGATATTTCACCTAAAATAGAATCATTTCCATCAATATCTATTCTTTATTAAGCATCCAACTAATCTAATCCTCTATCATGTAGTGTTGTTCCGTGACATCCTTTTTCTGGCCACAAATGCCTTTTATCTTGTTTTCTGTCATGCTGCTCAAAATCACCTCTTTGGGGAAAATGTCCCCCAAAGTCACCCTCTGGACAGTTCGGTTCTTGCTTTTCTGTATCATAACCCCCTGAAGCAAACTCCCAGGATGGGATTTATTGGCTCATTTAATGGGGGGTTTGTTTATATCCCAGTATCCCTTACCAGATGGTGATCCCTTTGAAGGCAAGAGTCCAGCCCTGGTCGCCCAGGTCTTTGCAATGAATGGCACAGTGTCTAGCACATGGCTATGCCCAATATTTGAGAAATAAATGGCTTACTATCGATGGAACAGACCCAAGGAAAATAAACAAAATCAAACAAAGAAGGCAAATCTAAAAGACCACTTTGTTCATCTAATGTTTTTCCTACAAATAATCCAGAATTTAATAATCACTGAACCAGAATCTACTGGTGTGAAGGGAATAAATTGCTCACATTGTAGCAGACATATTAATTCTTTGGGGCTATTAAGATCCATTTAGATTTTGATTACACAATTCCAAAATTGCTAGCTAATGTCGTGGGCAAATCAGTTAAAGCTGGTAGAGTAAATCCTCATATTGGAGAGAGGCCAGTCTAAATTACTGACATATTAAGGTTTTTTTTCTTTTAGAAAAAATATGCAGTTTCATAATTTTAAGGTCACTGAACTGCCAGGTCTGATTTAATGAATAAATAACACTCATTTGTAATTAACCAAGGACAGTTTTGATAAGTCAATGGATCCTCTACTGTTTCAACGAAACAAGGAAAAACAGTGGTTCTTTTAAAATACACAATTCCCGTCAGTCTCATCTAGCCAGTACATGTTGGAATTATTTTTAAAAAAAATTTTTCTGGACAATGGAAAGGTAAGTATTCAAACCTGTGTTCAATTAAACTTATTTGCTCGTAGGAGACATTAATGAGATCTTATTGTAGCTTGTGGAATTCTTGCCTCCCCTTGCAGCAAGCCCTCTCCTCAGAAAGGGTTGTGAGAGTCACCTCCCTAACCCCAGCCCTTACATCAGCTGTGCCATTGTTGCCTTTCTCCTTAAACCTGCAACCTGATATGTCTGAAGTACAAATCTGATACAAGGCACACCTGCTCTGAGCCCTTAGGAGTTCCTCTCTGCCCTCAAGCAAACTTGGAATGAAGCAGTTTGTTGGACCTGACTCAGTTTCCTCTTGCTAGCTCACTTCTCATTACCCTTTCCCTCAAAGTCTTGAAAGTCTCTCACTTCCACCTTTCTTGTTATTACCCAGTGCCCAGAAACCTCTGCCTCTCCATTCCTGGCCTTAGAACCCTAGAATCTGCCCCAACATGAGTCCATCTCTTGTCTGAACTGTCTATTGTTCTCCGTTCAAGTCTCCCCAAATGTTTAGAACAGCTCGTTCCCAAATCTGCCAGTCTAGCATCTGGATCATACTTGGTAAAATCTAACAAGACCTGGGGTTACTAAGAAACTTTTCACGCCTCTCTAGCTACACAGAAGAAATACAAATATTTAACCAGAAATAATCTTTTAACCAGAGAAATTTATCTCTAAAGAAGGTGAACATCTAGTAAAAGCGTAAAACAGTGTGTCTTTGGCATATGAATGGTCCTTTCCTCAACATGTAAATTTCCGGGTCACCACGTAAGACCCAGGCCCTTTCCTCCGGTGTTAAACCCTGAGCCTCAGGGTTCACAACATTCATTCACTCAGGCCATAAAACCCCACCCCATTCTGTCCATTGTCTCTAGAATCTACATTTGCATAAAAGCTTTTTAAGTATGTAACTAATTACATTCTTTTCTCCTACTCACCTCTCTGATGCTAGTTTGATTAGCAGGAAGGGCCTATGAAGAACTCGGAGGAAATGAAAGGTGACTTCTTCCTTATCCTGCACTCCACTGTGTTCCCTGGGGTGACAACCCCTCTGAATTCAGGTACTCCGTCCCTGGAAATCTCTGCCACCAGGATTTTAGGTACTTATTTTTATTTTGTTTTGGAGTCATAACCATCAGTACTCAGGCATCCTCCTGACTCTGCCACTCAAGGTTTACTCCTGGAAGGCTCAGGGGGTTCATATGATGTTCCCAGTAAAGAATCAGGGTTGGCCTCAAGCAATGCAAATATGCTACCCTCTGTGTTATGGCTTTGGTCTCAGGAGATGAGGACCTTAAATTCAAGTGCCTTGTAGAATTGTCTTTCTACCCCAGGGCTCTTGCCAGTACCTGATCATTGTAGTCACCAAACCATCATTGAATAAAGGAATAGACATTAGTTGGTCTTCGAGAAGAAAGAGATCTTTGAGATTTGATTTATGGACTTTGGTGATGACAAACTCCTCTTTCCCTAACATTTTTGCTCCATTGTATTTAAAAATTTAATTTTAGCTACTGTTGATATTTTGCAGGAAATCATCATGTGATGCGGTATTGGGGATTGAACTCAGGGCCTCACATCTGCTAGGTATGTGTTTACAAACCTGGACCACACTTAGGCTGATTTTTCAATAATTATTTTTCCTTCAGCATGAAAATGGTAAAGCATTACTTCTGCTTCCAGTTTTCTTTATAAGCATCGCTTCAATGTCCCTTCATTTCTAAGAAGTCCTAGGTCCATATTTTCCCAGGGAATCACTCAAGCGAGGGTGAGTTTGGGGATCCATGTCATGTTCTTTCTTTCTGCCAACTAGTTTCAAACAGCACAGTCAGCACTTCTCATTTTCTATTCTTTCTGGGATGAGAGGAGGAGATCATATTCTCCATATGATTTCATCTGGTTTTGCTCATCAACTTTTGAGTTCCTTACATCAAGTTGTTTGGTCTTAATTCTTTAAACAAATCAGAATCTTATTATTGGAATCTTCAAAATTCACTGAGCTTGGAAGGTTGGGGCTGACTCTGCACTGGCTATAGGACTCTGACAGTCAGTATAACTCTGGGTTTGTGTGAGCTGTGACTGTGTTCTTACTTTTGCTCTGATCAGGTAAAAAGAACTTCTCTGTTCTTCAGCAAGATCACCTGGGCCTCAGGTTTCTAACTATGCTCATGGGTGATGGGAAATTTCTTGTTATGGGACAGAACTCTCAGAATCAGGCATTTCTGAAATCTGTTTCCAGTGTGCTTCGTCTGGGCTAAGTGCAACCCAATGCACACTCTTATTTTTGTTGCTGCTTTTTCAGATTATTATTTTTTTTTAAATTTTGGAGCCACACTTGGCAATACTCAGCATTACTCCTGCATCTGCACTCAGGAATTTCTCCTGGGACCATATGGGAAGCTGGTGATCAAACCCTGGTCAGCCATTTGCAAGGGGAATGAATGCCCTACCTGCTAGACTATCTCTCCAGCCCCAGATTATTAATTTTTTTGGAGTCACATCTATTGGTCCTCAGGGCTTACTCTTGGCTCTGTGCTCAGAGATCACTCCTGGTGTGGTTCATGGGACCATATAGTATGTGGAGGATTAAAACCTAGTGAACTGGCTCCATAGTCGGTAATGCCAGAGAAGAGAAGGACCAGATGCACAGCTGCTCTAGCTCCTCCCATGGCACGTGGCCGCTTTGCTTAGATAACAACCAAGTCTAGGGCCAAGTCCTTCTCAGGACCTTGCCCATATATACATTGAATGATCAATGTAGGTGCAACAAACGGGGGGGGGGTGTGGGAATGGGGAGTGGGTGTTGGTCTGTGGCCTTTGGTGGTGGTAGGGTCACATTGGTGGTGGAACTGGTGTTGAACAATGAATTCTTGTGGACAACTATACTATGAAGAAATCTATCAATCACAGTGTCTTAATATTTAAAAAAAATTTTAAAAACCTATTGGACTGCATGAAAGGCAAGTGCCCTATCCACTCTACTCTCTCCTCAGGCCAGTACAGATGCTTATTAAAGCAGGACTCCTGGGTATTCTATCACTGCTTCGGTAGCAATTTTTGTCAGTAGACTATGAGATCATTTAAATTTGCAGCTTCTCTGTGTACCTAGAACACGGCTGTTGAAATGAATGAACTCTAATATTAAATCTCAAACTGCTGATTATTCCATTATAAGTTTTACTTCCTGGGAGTATGAAAAGTTTATTTATTTTTTTAGATGCAAACGTTCTTGGGGAGGAGGAATTACATCTTAAGTGTTAGGTAATATTTACAGGGGATTTATAGAAGTTAGCTGAACCCTGCTAGAGCATAAGATCAGGGACTGACAGGCTGAACCGGCAAGAAAGAACTTAAGAGTTTCTGCTGAGGGCTCAGGCAGTTGCAAACGTGGTCTGTCATTGGGAATTTTTACCAATGCTATACCCCACAAAGGCCACACTGCTCTTCAGCTTTTGGCCCAGAACAATTTGATCTCTCCATCTGACTTTGGGTGGGATCACACTGGGGAGATCTATTTAATGGAAGGTTTATACAAGATGTTTTCTTTTGGGCAAATGGCAATAATAAACAATGAAGAAGGAACCTTGTTTTTCCTGAGTGACTCAAATAAATAGTACTGTGCCTTTCTACAGGCTGAAGAGTTATATGGTTTCAAGATGAAGAAATATTATGAATTGATTTCTTTTGCAGAGAGAAATGAAGACAAGTGAGAAGATTTGCACAGCTACATTTGGGCTCATAAATTCTTTTCCTTTCTAGATTTTTGGAGCCTTTGATTTCTGCAAGAGAAAGTGGGTAATGATCTGGAGAGGGAAAAGATTTTAGCTGCTGCAGTCTCCCCTGTGTTCTCTGCCCACCTGCTCCTGGCATCTACAGCAAGAGACTGTGCTGCTTTGGCAAGAGAATGAAATAGCAAACTAGGAAATCCGCTGGAGCAAATATGTGTGTGCCCTGTAAACGCTAAAGTCTGAACGGAGATTTGCAGCAAGTAACTCCTCTGTGAATACTTCTGGGAACACAGAGAAGTAGTGGGAAAGAAGAGAGACCTCTGTTGATTTGGTGGAATTTCTTTAGTAACTGGTGTTAATTAATTATTGGGGGGAAGTTTGGGTCACACCCATGATACTTAGGGGAAATTCCTGGCTCTGATCTGTGGAGTCATTCCTGGTGGTGCTCAGGGCATAATATGCAGTATGGAGAATGGAATTGAGACCCACTAGACGTAAAGGATAGTACAGCCTTACCCCTGTATTATCTCTCTATTTCATATTTCCTGATCTTTAACAAGGACTAAAGGATGCAATTTCTTTCACGTTTGTGAGTAGGTTTGAATCTCAGGAAAGCAACTGCTAAAACCCCAAGGTTAGAGGTCTGTCTAGAATGATATTATCTTAACAGTACCTTGGTGTTATATTAAATCACTGAAAAGTAAGGTTTATTTTTAAATTTTATATTATTTTATAAATATTTTTATTATCCCACCATGAGATATACAATTACAAAAATGTTCATTAATGGGTATCAGTAATACAGTGTTCCAGCACCTGTCCCTCCACCAGTGCCCCATTCCCACTACTAATGTCCACACATTCCCTCTCACCCTCCCAGCCTGCCTCTATAGTAGGCACTTTTTCTTTCCTCTTTCTCTCTCTGTTTCTGTCTCTGTCTCTGTCTTAGTCTCTCTTCTCTTGCACATTGTGGCTTGTCCTAAAGACATTTAGGGTTATCATGTAAGTCTCTTTGTGTATATCCAATGCTGAGTTCTGGTCTGGTGTTACCATTTCCCACAATTAGTAGAACACTGGTATATATTTATATCCCATTTAATGAATGTGGTAATTCTATATCTATCCTTTTACTTCTGACTAATTCACTCAGCATGATAGTCTCCATGTCTATCCATTTTCAGGTACATTTTATGACTTCATCTTTTTTGACAGCTGCATAGTATTCCACTGTGTCGATGTACCACAGTTTCTTTAGCCAGTCTTTTGTTCTTGGGCATTCACATTGTTTCCAGATTCTGCCTATACTGAATAATGCCGTGATGAATATGAAGTGCGGATAGTATTTCTGCTGTGTGTTTTTGGGCCTCCAGGATATCCTCCCTGGAGTGGTATTGCTGGGTCAAATGGGAACTCAATATCAAGTTTTTGGAGGAATGTCCATATTGTTTTCCAAAAGGGCTGGACCAGTTGGCACTCCCACCAACAGTAGATGAGAGAACCTTTGTCCCTGCATAAACACCAGCACTGGTTGTTCTTGCTCTTTTGGATGTGTGTCAGTCTTTGTGGTGTGAGATGATACCTCATTGTTGTTTTGATTTGCATCTCCCTGATGATTAATGATGAAGAACACTTTTTCATATGTCTTTTGGCTATTCAAATTTCTTCTTTTTTGGAAGTTTCTGTTTATTTTTTCTCTCCATTTTTAGATGGGGAGTTGATTGGTTGGCAGTTGAGAACTAAAATTTAAAATCCAAGAGAAGGGTATTACTGTGTGGTTCAATATCTTCCTTTTCTCTGGGAAAAAGTAGAAGAGATTCCTGCTTCCCAGGAATTCCAAGATCTGGGATGATATTGGTAGTTATGCTCAGGTTTTCCTCTCCCTAACTAGCCACTTAAAATTTCTATAGCTGCTTTGTCAAATTTATGCTGACATTCCAATTTTACAGGAGAGAAAACTAAAACTCAAAGACATTTAGAGATGTCCTTAAGTCATATGGTTTCATAAGAGTTAAATGTCAGATAGTGTTTTCCTGGTTTCCAAGATAGTTCTTGGTCATCTGTACACCAAAGGTCCAGAATAGACGAAATCACCAAAATCAGGAAAATTTCCAGTCAAGGATTTCATGGAACAAGAAACAATTCTTTCCTGGCAAATGCATAAAGGTATCATGAAAAAAAGGAAACGAAGACTAGACATTGACGGGGTTGCCAAGATAGTACAGTGGACAACACACTTGTGCATTGCTCTTGCACACTGCCTTGTTCAATGCCAATCCCACTGCTATCCTGGGCAACAACTGTGACCACAAGCACTGCCCAGAGCAATTTGTAGCCCATAACCAGGAAAAACTCTAAGTACTACCAGGTGGAGTGTGACCACCCACACATCCAAATTAAAAGAATAGAAATGTCTTAATTACTTGTAAATTAAGTCATATTTATTATCTTAAATAGAGGACAATGAAATTATTTCAAAAAATAAAATCATCAGTCATTCTGACACAAATTGAATAGTTTTTGTTCTTTTCTATCTAGTCAATTATATTGTAAGCTTTATTCTGATTTTTGACCCTGTTTTATATTGGAATAGATCTTACTTTTCCTTAACAGATGTTTGTAAACTATGTGATGTCTAGCATTTAATGTCTTTGTTTTCCATGATATAATTGTGTCAGAATTTAGTCTTTTCTTATTTTTAACATGTAGGTTGTTTACATTTTTCACCTTTATAAATAACACACCAGAGAATATGCTTTGTTATATTCTTGGTACGATTTCAAACTTAAAGTAAAAGTTGCATCGATATTAAGGCACTGTAGTATAATCTTATTTAGATTTTTATTTCTTCTCTCTCTTTCTCATAGACACACACACTTTTAGAACTACTTGAGAATTTGCTATTTATTTGTTTACCCTAAGCACTTTATACATATAAGTATTCAAAACGTCAATATTGATATAATACTTATTTTCTAATTCACAATCATTTTCCAATTAATTTTCATGTCTAGGACCCATCCAGGTATAAAAGTATTTGTAACTTTAATACTTTTACTTTTAATACATAATAAACTTAAAAAATTTCACTTCTATATGCTTTTAGTATATTAAGGTATTATTTTATTTTAATTATATTTGATAGAGGATACTAGTACTGACCCATTTGTCTCTGGGGATTTCCTCTCTGAACTCCCCATCATGTAACTATAAGAACTTTTTAAACTATTTGATATATATATTATATATTATGCATATAGATTTGATATATATATAAGCGTGACAGTATAGATAAAAATGCTATGTGTACAGCACTCTAAAATTTCTAGTTGAACTAGAAATTATCATGCTATTATTTAATACTATAATTAACTGACAGAACAAAGCCACTATATTGGACCCACATTTCTTTGAGATGATGCAGATTGAATCAATGACTACTTGTAGTCTATAAGGAAAATTAAAATTCCTCAATGTGGATGGGATGTTAAGACAGTCTTCATAGAATTAGTGACCTTAAAGCAAAAGTGATAAAATAGTTGTTCTCTGTATGCATATATGTATAAATAATGTGTCTATATAAATATTATGTGAATGTGATGGGTGTATCTGTATACCTATATGGGTATGGCCCAAATTCATACTGATGGTGTAGAGTCCAAAAGAATTTAGAGGAGAAAATAAATCAAAGAATGAAACATTCAGAAAGATTATGCAAAGTCCTGCTGATAAAAGGGTTAAAGAAAGAAATGTCAAATTTGGAAGTGGATGAAACAGATTCATCTGTTTATTTGCTGAACAACCTCACCAAGTATCAAGTATATGCCAGTTCTGAGAAGACAAAAAGAAAAAAAATACACACCATAATTCCCAATTCAAAGTGTGCCCAGAGAACTTGGCCCCAAGCGAAAAGAATAACCCACTCATGACTGCACGAGACATTGTTTTGATGACAAGGAGAACAGATTTCCACCAGGGCTTCATGAGTTATTACAGATAAAATCTGGGACACCAGTGATAGTTGTAGATAAGTCAGCGGGCAGCAAGAACGTGAGGTTACTGCTGGACATCCTAAAAGGGATTGCAGATTTGGGCTTGGAAAAGGTCTGATGAGAACTAACAAAGCCATATGGAAAACAGTGCTCTGAATCTGGGCAGGTTCTCAATTCCAACTGTGACCAATCTGTGGCCCATATACAAACCTGTCATAAACCCAGTCCTACCTACAACTTGGTCCAAATTGCAAGATTTTATTTCTTCTTCTCAAAGCCACCGAGGCAATCAAGAAATATGAGTTTGGAGAGTGGGTCTTTGACCTTGCCTGTCCTTCTGGGAGGGTGTGTGCTGTGGGTGATGGCAGTAGCCTGCCTGTAGAATGCTCAGGGGCCACATCTATGTTCTGGCCCTGGATATTTGCTTGGTCTGTGAAGGTGCATAGCAGGAGCTTGGAGGTGATACCAAGGAGAACATTCCCAGAAAGCTTCATATCTGGAATTTTGGAATAGAAATTCCCACCCACCATAGATATGAAAAAAAAAGAAAAAAAATCTTAGAGACAAAAACAGTTAAAGAACAACTCATTTGAAATAGAAATAAAATACTATAAACTCTAAGTATTTTATGAGCAAAACGCATGTTTAAAAAAAAAACAGATTTGGCACTGCACTAATGTTTTAATTTTTTTATATGCCTCGCATTAGAGCTCGCATTCTCTTATACCTTCAAGGCATTGTCTTTTATGGCTTTGGAGATAAAAAAATTTACATTTAAATCATGCTTTCCCCATGCCATGTTGTAACAATAACATTTAAATTCCTACTGTTCACCCAAAGGTCACAACACTCTTTATTTCTGTCTACATATTCTACCATCTCAGCCAAGAGAACAATTTTATTTTTTAGTATTGACCATGGAAATATGGTTTATGGTTTATAGTATTGTGAAATAAAATCTGAGACTAGAAAGCGACACCTGGGTTTGTCATGTGGGGCAGACTCTGCAGAGGAACAGGATGCCGTCCCCTGCCCGAGTGAAAAGTCGCCATCCCCAAGCGCTTTCTCTGAAAAGTTCTTTTTTTTGCTTTGTTTTTTTTTTAACCATCTGTGCCACTAAGTAGAGAGTTCTGAGCTAATTGGTTCTTCCATTGACAACTAGACATGAAGGCCCCTTTGCTTCTCATTATTGTCTTGAAATTGACTGCTTGCATTTTGTCCCTAATTTTTCCTTTACCCTTTTTACTGACATGCATAAGAAAATAGGGGAAGCAAAAATCATTTTTTAGCAATGTATGTAGAATCAGAAACATTTTCTTGAACCCTTAAAAAGGGCTATGTCATATATTCTTATACATTTTTTTAAATTAACAAAATGCTTCTAAATTTTGTTTGGAATTGGTGCCGTGAGCTTGTATTTCTTTTTGCTATCATAGATATATTATGGTCATTGTATTACAGCCTATATCATATTATCCACAAAGTTAGATGTAAGGAGTTAGTTTGGGATGTGTAGACATTGATCGGATGATGGGGATGGGTCAAGCAAGACTATTGGGGGTAATAAGGAAACTTTTGTTTTTCAATGTATTGGAGGCATTTTGATTTACAATACTGTTAATGGACAAGTTTCATGCACATAAAGTTCAATACCACTCTCTACTGCCACCATCTTCTTAGTACCTCCCTCCTCAATCCATACTCCCCCAGCCCCATGGTAAGCTCAGTTCTGTAGATAACTTCTCATTGTATGTTGCTTTTGATAATTAGTTATTTCTTTACTTATTTTAAAATATCTAACACATGAAGATCATTCTGTATCTGTCCCTCTCCTAACTTCCTGATCATGAAGCTTTCCAGAGTCAGGTAAAGAAAGGCAAATTGCATGATTTCATCTTATCTTATATACAAGTCTATAGTCAATTCTTTAATTTTTTCTTAGTCTTTTTTTCAAAGAAAGCATCTTATATGTTTTATACATATATATTTATGTACAGTCAAGTAGTATTCATATGCAGTATATATAGTTAAGTAGTATTCATACATAATATATAGTCAAGTAGAATACATATGTGCATATACATATAAACAAATATATACATATATGATGCATGATGTGCATATACAAATATGTGCATATATGTGTATCTATACTGTGGTTTCTTCCATATATTTATTTGTTCCATATATTTAGCTATTTCCAGATTCAGTCTACTGTGAATAGTGCTGCAATTGAATATAAGAGTACAAATATCTTTTCAGAATAGAATTTTGGGATCATCGATGCAGATATCAAGTAGTGAAATTGCTGAGACTTGGGAAAGCTCAATTCTTTTTAGAAGTATCCCTATTATTTTCCAAAGAAGTGGATCAACATACCCTCCAGGAGTGGATGAGAGCTCCTTTTCTTCCCCCATATTGTTCCCACACTTTTATAAAGCAATGAGGGGTATATTAGCTGGCTTATGATTTTTTTTATTATAGAAAAAGTGTTAGTTACAGGCAGGCATCCTTTATCTTTAGCTACATGCAAACCTTCGCTCTTAATTACCTGCAGATGGAGCATAGAAGAATAAAGGTATGTTTATAAAAGCCGGGAGGAATAGAAATGGAAATGTTAACTACTGACGGTTTAAGAATGGTGTGCTGAAAATGGAAACATCTCAATCATCAGAGTAAATAAATACAAAGAAGCTTTAAAGTTCAGGGCAAGAAGGCCATTAAAATATGATCATATGTGTTTTATTAGTCCTCACACATTATTATTTTAAATATTTTTGTGTTTTATTTGTCCTTGTACCTTAGATTTGTTTAACGAAATAAGGTTTGATGAGAGGTTTGTATGAGAAAGTACGTGAGAAGTTTGGATCTTCCATTAATGTGACTGTATCAAATTCTTCCAATTCACGGGTGTATGTAGGGTAAAAGTCAACGGCAAATTAGATGTAGCTCATTCCTTCGGTTGCCCTGAAACATGGTATTGGAGGAAGTCTAGTACTCCATGAAGTTAGAATCTGACCCCATAACAATTACTCTCACTTTTCTTCTACTCTAATATCTTCCAGCTAAATGATATTTTATGAAAAGAAATTGTGCTAAGCTAGGAATGGAAACTGCTTTGTCTATGTGAGACAGTCGTTGATACAGTACTTCATCTCAAAGGAATGTGGAGGGAATGTTGAGACTGCAATGTTTCCACAGGCACAGAGCTTCACAGGGACCTTTGGGTCAGCACTGGATTGATCCCCCAGTCTTTTCAGACTGATCGTGTCTAGAAAAGTCCCGGGAAAATAGTCTTTAACAACTGGTGCTGGATGAACATCGTTTTTTTTTTGTAGTACTCTCTACCCAAAACATGCATTCAGAGTAGTGAAAAATGTATTTATTTAGAACGGCAGAGCACTACCTGGAGACAGCCTTAGGCAAATCATGAAGTTGAAGAATTTTTCCTTCAGTACTGAATGACCTTCTCCACATTCTTTCCCTCTCCCTTTTCCCCCCTTTTTGGGTGACAGTTGGTGATTCTCAGGGTTTACTCCTGGCTTTTTGCTCAGTAATTACTCCTGGCAGTGCTCAGGGGATGATATGGGATGGGGAGGGGGGGAAGGAATCTGGGCGGCTGCATGCAAGGCAAACACCCTGCCTGCTGGGCTATCACTCTGGTCCCTCCCTCTCTCCTTTTCTCTGTGTCTTCTCACCAGCCCTTCCATCCTTTTCTAATAGCCGGGGTTCCTAGAGACTCTCTTTTTAGTATTTATTACCAGATCTTATCTTCCAGTAGGAAAGGAACACTCTAGTGTTATAATGGTGTGACTTGGTCAAACCTTTAGTTTCCTCTTCCTTTATTCATTTATTTTTATTTTTTGCCTTTTGGGTCACACCTGGTCATGCTCAGGGTTACTCCTGGCTCTTTGCTCAGGAATTATTCCTGGCAGCGCTCTATGGATCATATGGGATGCTGGGTATTCAATCCAGGTCGGCAGCGTGCAAGAAAAATGCTCTAACCGCTGTGCTATTGCTCGCCCTGATTAATTTATTTTTAATGTTCTTTAATTTAATCCTTTCAAAACCATTTTGTCATGAGTCTTGTTGTAAGAAATAATTTAGCCATTCAAAACAGAAGATGTGACTATATAGAAAAAGCATGCGTTCTATGGGCAACTAGTCTGTCTACATTATCAGACAAGTCTAAATTTTGCAGAATAATGAATAGTTACATTCTGTGGCATTACAAAAAGCTTACGGATTATCTGTGGTATGTAAGATGCCCTGGGTTTCTTTAAAAATGCCACATGACTGAATATTAGTGGCAAACATTTTCTTGCTGGCAAATCCCAGAGCCCACATATTCTCAGAGTGGAGAGGGGTTGCTCTCTTCACTGTATCTAAGTGTATCTCCAGAACACAGCGAGTAGGAGTGTTTTTTGTTACCTAACATCCTATCACATCCAAAATTGCCCCCCATTTTCAAACTTTGGCTGTATTATGGGAAGACATATGTCCCAAGGCTTAAATTTTATATAGTCCTCAACTCTGATATAAAGAGCTTAGTTTCTTGTTTGTCATTTCACCTACATTGACCAATGATAGATGTCCTTTTGAACCCAGTTGTCTCTTCCAAAGGACACCATTGATGAATTGATAGCTATGCCAATGACGAAAATTTAGAGTCTCCTGAAACCATATCATGAGGAAAGTGTACTGAGAACAACACCAAAAAAAAAATCAAAGCATAACTGAGAGAGAGGGAGAAATCAGTGGCTGAGTGATACTGTGTCAGCCTTGGGATACAGTTGGATTTGAAATCAGCTACACCACTGGGCTTCTAAATATATTCTAATCTAAATTTTTTGTGAGTTGGATTTTTACCATTCATGACCAAAGAGCTTCTGCTTAATCAGGACATCATCAGAGGACCCATCCACAGAGATGCCAAGCAAGTGATTACAGCTGGGGACACAGAACAGATAAAATGCTGAAGTCAAACTTAAGGTGACATTGATGCCACCGGTTGTTGAATGTCTGCTTTCATGACAGATGATTGCAATGTTACAGACACATGCCCTCTTCCCCCCCATCTCTGCCTCTTTTAGGTGATTGTGATAGGTGATTCCTTACTGACAGGGAAAACACATTCCTAGAGTGGACAGGGAAAGTGGAATTTGACACCAAGCTATTTTTTTTCTTCTCTGTAATGTAATAGTGGCTGATTGAGCTGGTTCCTCTTTGTCAAGTGTCATTCAAAAATCACCCAATTGTTGGTCCACCGTGGCTCTTCGGTTGATGAGAATGCCATGTGGGCTGGAATCAAAGCTTCCTCGAAAATTTGTCTCTTTTACATCTGTCCCTGGCTGGGAGCTTAATGAGATTCATGGCCTAATGAGATGTGTGTCTGGAGTGTGTAATGAGATTCTTGATTCAAGTGTCTAATGAAGCCTATAGCCTAATGAAATGTATAACATAATGAGATGCATGGTTTGAATGTATGGTACAACTTTGAAAGTTCTTTTTAGAAAATGCTATTAAATATGCAAAGTTTCCTTTTATCTGCATAAGCCCCACCCACATTTCTTTAGTATTTTTTTTAGCTTATAACTTCTCAGCACTGTTGTCATTGTCATCATATCCTAAACCAAGTACTGGCCCTTAACCAGAGTGGTGAGTAGCATGGAAACAAAGGGTAGATGTTTCATCTTGTTCTGAAGGGCAGGGGAGTGAAGCTCAGATGTTACTCCTGACTCTGCTTTCAGGAATTACTACTGGCAGTGCTCAGGGTACCACATGTGATGCCAGGGATAGAATTTGGGGTGGCCACATGCAAGGCAAATGTCCTACCAGCTATACTGTCTCTCTGACTCTGTTTTGTCTTCTTGAGGAGAGAAAATATCTAGGTCTCTTTGCCCTTATTACTTATTTTTACTTTTTATTTTAGCCAAAAAAAAAACCAGTAACAATTATAGACCTCATTTCCAGACCTGAATGAATGGTTTGAGGCTCTTTGTGTTCCTGGAGTGAGCAGATGCCCTTGCGCTACACTAGTACACAATGGGATGGATGGAGATGTTACCAGTTCCTGCTCAAGCAAATCAATGAACAATGGGAAGACAAGTGATATAAGTGAGTTTAACCTACTTTGTCAACTATTGCCTAAGTAAAACCTCCAATGAGCCTATCAGGCAGCTGTGCGTTCTTTGAGACTCAATTAGACAATAAGATCTATCACTGGTCAGACAAAGTCTATTTAATTTTGCTGGGGCGATTGAGTCCATTGGAATTGCCTTAATTCCAATGGGATATTCCATTCTACATCATATTAGCTATGACCCAATCAAATGGCAGAGTCAGGTAACCAGTTGGAAAAGGGGGCTACAGAGCCTCATGCAATCTGTTCTCTAAAATTTCACACTGTCCTTTCAACCATATTCATGTTGGACAAAATCAATCACAATACCAGTCCAGAACCAAGATATGGGAAAATAGATTCCACAGCTAAAGGGAGAAAGAGCCAAATGATGTTGATATGAAAAGCATACACACTGACAGGATGTATTGTACTTAACTCTTCTACCTACTAACTGAAAACTAGGAAAGCTCTTATTGTACTATGTTCCTCCAAATCCTCCGCCATCAACCAAAAAGTGGTGGGAGATATTTATGGAAAACTTCTCTTTCCAATAAATAAGGGATGATGGCTAAAAGGCAATGATTGATGATGAGCATCCTAAAAGCCATTAATTGCATTATATAAACCCCTGTGTCCTATTGTGGTTTCACAATATAGATGCTTTCAGGAAAATGAAATAGTTAGATACAATACTACTAGAATCAAGCAAAAATGCTAATAAGAATTAAGCCTAGTTTTACTTTTAGCATTTGGAAACTATCAAATAGTGGACAGTTTAGGAAACAACTTTATCTTTGAATTAAAATCAACCAGAGATTTTTCCACTTTTTCATGGGTTTTGCTTTAAGAGTATTAAAGATTGCATTCTGCCAAGAACTACTGGTGATTAACCCCAGGCATGCGGTATATGTTACATGGACTGGCTCTAAAATTTCTGAAGAACTGCAGAGCATTTTAGCAGTGTGTATCTCATTTGCAATAGCCTCCTGGATGAAACCCAGGACACTCTTTTGAAAATTTATAGGGACTAGTCTATTCCAGCAGTTTAAAAGACAGTCTGATTTTTTTTACATACCCTAGCCAAGGTTTTATCTCTTTCCCATCTCCCAGATTGAATATCCATTATCTCTCAAGATGCCATTACCCTCAGATGACTCAGATTTATTTGTCTAGCTATTTTATAGAATAAAGGCCCGATAGGGTCCTCTTTAAATACACATCCTAACCACATTTTAGAAACCAGCAGTTGGTCCATCATTTCCCTAACTTAAGATTATGTTTCCCTTTGCATGGGGATCATAAATTTTACTCCCATGTGCATTTTACAATTATGGAGTAAAATGAATCAAACAAAATATCCAAAGATCAGAAATTGTTTCCAATTTATTTTCCAGCTGTGCATTTTTTTTAAATCCATGAGATAATTTAGATACATGCATGCCTATAACCCCAACCAGGTGCTCAATATAGATTTATAGAGGCATTGATTAATCAATTATTTCCATCCAAAATATAGAATGGCTTGGGTGAACCTATATTCAGTGACTAAGTATTTTTTTTAACCTTTGTAATGTACTATGAATCATTTAGGCATGCTAGTTTACAGTTGAACAAATCTAGACATCTCTTTGTTATCTTTGTTATGGATAGAACATGGACTAGTCATTTCTAACTTTACATTAACTGTCCTTTGTAGTCAAAGATACTACATCGAAGGGTGAAGTGAATAGTTGGTTTTATTTTTATAGAATAAGATTCAAGTCAAGAAAGCTTCTAAAACACATGGAGGATTGTACCTCAGTGATATGCTTGCGATGTTAAAATTCACTGGATTGCCTCCCTCCCCATCTCCAATTGACTTATGCTATGAGAAATCACAAGTTTATTTGTGTGCACTTTCACAAGATTCTGCAAGCCCTTCCATCTCTGTGAGTTTCCAAACTCTCATATTATTTACTCTATGCGATTTTGTGGTAATGTCCATCTCCAATCTGTGGTTAGCTGGAGGGATATTCACAGAGGCAGCAGAGCTGGTAATAATTGAGGCAGAATAAAACCAGGTGAAGTAGGGGGTAAGCCATGGGAAGGACTGGAAACCACCAATTCCATAAGGCTCTTGGGTTTCAGCCATAGAAACTCTTAGAGATTTTCGAAATGCAAACTTCAGATTAACTGCAGCAGAGTTACTCAGAAAGACTGATTAAAATTATAGTATTTTAATCTCCTCCACCCTACTTACTAAATATATTGGAAAGGCCTTCAGAAATGTACATTTTATGAACTTATCAAGGAATTCCTGTGAGTTCAAGAATTTGAGAGCCATCTGTACAACGGGCATTTTTAGTTAACTTATATACCTATTTAAAGCCTCAAACCATTATATTAGGTCATGGGAATGACCCAATATAATTGTTACTGGAATTTGGCATATCATATACAATACGAGAAGCTTGCCAGGCTTGAGGCTTGAGGCTCTTTAGTTCCTGTAGCAAGCCGGTGCCCCTGGCTCTACTGGCATGAGACAGGACATATGGAGATATTACTGGTGCCCGCTCTAGCAAATAGATGACCAACGGGAAGATCGTGATCGTGTGATCGTGATATACCTATTTATATTCTTATTGTCTGGCAGCTTAAGGATGAGTATTACATGACAAAATGATAAACTGTGATGTTGCCAGTATCTGGACCACACAGTGTGTTATATAATCCAGCTCTCGGCTAGGAATTGAAGGATGGTGGTGAGACAATATATCACAAAGGGATGGCAGCCACGACCAAATTCTATTCATGTTGTTGGCGCTCCGTGTTTTACCTGTTTCTTGCTGTTTGCTATGGCCTTTTTGCTGTATGTTTTTAAAGCAAAAGATACTCTATGATCTGGATTTGTTTCTGTGGTCTCAGTGTATCAAAGTCTTGAGTTCACATAGGGAAATATTCCTAATTTTATTGTCTGTGTAAGTTAGCCGTGCCGTGCTGCCGCCTCCTAACACACAGACATTGATAAGCCTTGTCATCTCTTTCATAAGCTGGAGTTCAGAGAGGTGAAGAGAATTTTCCCGGTTCACACAGCTACAGAGTGGGGGAGGCATCCAAGATATAAGATTTTCTGACTAGGTAGGAAGCCATCTCTCTTGATGCTGGTTCCTTTCTCAAGTGTTTAAATTGTGACAAGGGCGGTACACATGGTTGTGATGGAACCGCCATTGGCATTGCTTTGTTTTATAACCAGGTCTAGTATTTTTTTTTTTTTTTTTGCTTTTTGGGTCATTCCCAGCAAGGCTCAGGGGTTACTTCTGGTTCTGTACTAAGGAGTTACTACTGGCAATGTTTGGGGGACCATATAGAATGCTGGGGATTTAACCCAAGTTGGCCACATGTAAGGCAAATGCCCTGCCTGCTGTGCCCCCCAGGCTTAGTTTTTATACCTTAGAAGTCCTTAGAAGTCCCAATGAGACTGCTTCTCAAATAGTGAGCTTTCTTCCCCAAGACACATATTATGCAAAGATGCTTACTTTAAAAGCAATCACTTTCTTCCAAATAAGTTATTAAAATATAACTAGTATTGGTGATGTCTACATATCATGTACTGTGTATTGTATATTATATAATTTTTAACGTTTCATTTACAACTTACTCAATCTTATATATTTCCTTGGTCTAGACCATTGTCTTGCATGTATTGACAAATAACACAAAATGTTGCTGTCATAATGAACCAATGTTAGTAACTTTACCAGTCTTGGTTGTCCTATTACCAAGGAGACAAATAGTAGTGATCTAAGAGCACAATAATTAAGATGAGAAAGAATATCTATGCAAACATCTAATAGCATTATTATTTCATATAGGAAACCGGAATCCATGGATGTGAAATTCCTTGTTGAACACTTTTCCATACATTACTACTTATTAGGATAACTTACTCTTCAAATCAGTGATTCATGAAATATACACTAATGTTGAAAGGACCAGCTATTGTGAAAACTGTGTTTCTTTCCTTCATGACCTTGACACATCCTTGACATTCTCAGTATCATGCTAACTCCTGTATTTAGCCCCAGGATGCTTTCAGTAGACCTGTCCAGAATTTAATAAGTACATCAGCTCACTAATAACACTGTGGGTACTAGTAGACTACATGGGGTATAACCTATAGGTTTTCTTATAGGGTAGGCTTTCATAAATTGATCCACTTAGAATAAAATGAAAGAGACAATTTCTAAAACCAAAGACCAGATGATTAGTTGGGGTTAAATTTCCAGGGTTAAATTTCCAGGTAACAGAGACAAGCTTCTTCCCTGTTGTTTAAAATAGCAGTTTACAGCAGGAGTTTACAATTTCTCAGAGAAGGTCTTATCAATGTAAATGTCAGGCAATTTGTTGGCTGAGTCTATTGCTTTAGCAAACATGTGGATCACATTCCCTTCTTCCATGGAAATACATGATTGTGTATTTTAATTTGTCTGAAGCTTTGCCCCAGAGTCTATAAATATTATATAACAAATATGAGCATTACTACTTTCTTGTGCATTCAGGATACATCCCTGTGATCACTATAATCAACCTAATTGGGCAAGACTCTCTAAGTGAAGGCAATAACATTTGTTTACTTCATTGTAGGAATGTGCTACAGCCTGGTACCACCACATTAAATTAGTTTGTATCCAAAACAGAGAGAAACTCACCCTTCCGTCAACAGTCTGTTCACTTTAAAGTGTTAACTGTGTGCATGCCTGCAGAAAACTCTCCTTTGTCCTCTTGTGAGAGATTCCGATGACATTCAGACCTTTCCCTTTTGCATGTTTTGCAGAGAAGTCTTCCCTCCATTCTCTGAGGTGACAGATCACAGGCCTGAAGCTGTGCCAGGAAATACATTCCTGGTTGCAATTGAAGGGGCCAAATGATTTCTGCTTAATGTTGCAATGCATTGTGAATGTGTGCAAGGTCGGAAGAGGCTGGAGAAATGGCATAGTTAGATGAACCAAATCAAGAGGAAAATGGATTCTTTAGCCCCCTTTTTGTAAGAATTCTGCACCAATTATATGGGCTACTTTATCTTACAGAAATAACCTATCTGAACACCAGACAGTTCCTTCAGAATTGCCATGTTTTTTATCCCCAAAGGAATGGCTAGATCTTAGCTACTTCATGTTCCACCTTCTTTAGCTTTTGTTTTGTCATCTGTTGCAAAGAGCCTTTTCTACCCCACGTCCCACATATACAATACAGGGTATAGCTCCAGGTAGAGTTTCTGGAGAAAATTGAAGGAAGATATTTGAAAGGGATTTTAAAGTTGTCTCCTCTAACTGGTGCTACATTTTACTGAAGTATTCATGAGTGTTGATCTGATTTTTGTGCATGGTGTTGGACAAGGGTCCAAATTCATTTTTTTTGCATGTAGCTGTCTAGTTTCCCAGCACCACTTGTTGAAGAGGCGTTGCTTGCTCTATTTGGTACTGTTTGCTCCTTTATCAAAGAGCAAATGCTCATGTGTTTTAGGATGGCTGTCAGGATACCCACCAAAGAGTATTCCAGGGTTCTGGTAGGACCCTCTTTGGTAGGATTCCTCTCTGGCGGGATCCTCTTTGGTGGGAGATTTGGGCTCTCGTGTATGGTCTAAGTTCTGACCAGAGCTAGAGTTATTGGAGTGCAGTGATAGAGCTTTAATACTATTAAAAGCCTTTGGACCTGCACCAGACTTGTGAGTTTTCATCCATTCCCCAGAGGCCTTGGAGAGACTCAGACACATGGGGCATAGCTGCTACTGGCTCTCCCTGTGCTCAGCTGACCATGAGGCGCCCAGGAGGGAAGGCGAGTTCTAGCCCTGGCCTAACATCCCAATAGAGCCTGACAAGAAGCTAGAGGAACCCCCGCACCATGAGGACAGCCATTTTAAACATCCAAACTCCACAGCTCCTCAGAGCTCCACCCAAGAGAAAAGCCTGTATCTCCCCACTGAGGTTCATCAGTAAATGCATGTGATGGCAGCCTACTACTGAGAGTATACCACTCACATGGCAGAGCCTGGCAAGCTACCTGTGTCGTATTTGATATGCCAAAAAACAGTGACAATTATAGACCTCATTATCATGACCTGAACAAATGGTCTGAGGCTCTTCATGTTCCTGGAGTGAGCAGATACCTTTGGGTTACACTAGCACATGACAGGATGTATGGAGATGTTACTGGTGCCTGCTTGAGCAAATCAGTGAACAACTAGAAGAAAAGTGATACAATTGATTCCTGAGTCAACAAGAAAATTTGTGTTTTATTAGTACTACTGGCTTTGCTTGAGCCCAAGTCTTTAAAGACAAACCATTTTGGGTAGAGAGGAATATCTGTATGAAGGAATGTGGTTCATTCTAGGGCATGGGGGAGAGGTTCATCGTTCAGCCTTCCCCGATGGCACCTCTGGGGAGGTCCTGTGACTAGTAAATATACACTAAGGCAAGACAGCAAGTAAAACAAAAGATATAATCTTCAGATTCCTTGAGCCGATTCTTAGAAACCTCTGTAAAGCACTTAAACCCAAGATAATCAAAGCTGTCTCACTGTACTCACACATACTTTAAGAAGTAGCTTATATTTTTGTTGTATTATTCAAAGGCAACTTCTTGATGCCAAGATTTCAGCTTGATAAATTTATAGGGACAGTCAAAAGGGGTGATGGCCAGTATGGTAAACTTAAGGAAATCTGTCATATACATTGTTTTAGCCACTCTACCTCATATAGACCTTGCATAAAGTTGTTATTCAATAAATTTGAGGTGAATAAAAGTTATATCCCATGGTGGTTTCTCTGCTGACTCTCTCCAAACCTGTTAACTACCAAAGAAAGTGGTGTTAAGCATCAAAAATAACTCCAGGTGTCTGAGAGGAATAACCTCAGAGGGGCAATGAAGCTACAGCAACTCTTTGTGCGGATAGTGGGCAGAACATCAGGCCCGCCGCTCAGCATTCCTTGTCGTTTTCCTGACATTCCCGAGGTGTCTGCAAGGTGATGGCGGACAAGCATGGCTCTGTTTGTTTTCTCACAGCAACCCCTTTGTTCTGCAGCAGAATCTATTTTGCTGAATTTTGCCAGCTGCTGATGTCCATGGTCTATTTCTTGTCACTGGTTACATTTTCTCTGGATCCCCGATTCTTGTTATCAAGGTCTTTTTCAATTATTCATGACAATAACCCAACTCATACTGGTTTAAACAAACCCAGAAATTCATTGATCCAGGTTCCTGGGACATATTTTCTGTGGACACACAGGTGAATTTAGCGGTTTCTAAATGTCATCTGGACTCTGTCTCTTTCTCTATTTTTAACACTTTCTTTTCAGTGAGGGACATGAATCAGAATGAATAGTTTCACATTCACCTTTTGTTTTCTACTTTATTTTCCATCATTCTCAGGGAAAAGGAGACTTTTCCTACTATTCCTATGGTAACATTCTGCTCAGAACTCATCCAAGTCTTCTTTCAATCTTAAAGTCATCCTTCACGGATTACTCTGTTTGAACCATGTAAATTTTGACCACATTAATTAAAATTACTGCCCTTACTAGGTTTGACTCCACCTGGTCTCAAAGGATGAACTCTTTCCAGAAGAGGGTTCTTACTTACAGAAGAAGAGGTATAGGAGGAAATTAGAGAGATAAGACATTCCCATAATTATGCATTCTGGAAATATTCTTAGATGCTTTTAGTTAAGTGAGATAGTTATTCTAGAAATCAAAATGAAATGAAAGAAATGTCCCCATCCTACACAAATGTGGTTTTTTTATCAGTTGTGAATTTATAAGAGAAAATATTAGAGACATGAAAATAATAAATCCTTTTCCATGGCACATTCCCCCTAATATTATGACATAAATAAGTCTCTGGGAATCAGGAGTGTGAATCCTTGGAAAAGTACATGCCTTGTCTACAAAGACTTGGGTTCAACTGCTAACAAGGCAAACACTATTAAATACAAAGATAAATCTCTGCCCCCTCAGCTAGAGGACAGTTGGTAGAATAAGGATGTAGAAACAACAATCTCATCCTAATTGATGCTTTTATTTTAATGATTTGTTCAGCTGCCTTCAGCATGAATTGCTTCCCTCATGAGGGATATTCACTAAGGTCTTGATATTAAAAATGCTGAATTTCTGTCAACATCAATGTGCAGAACCATTTATTGACCCATCCTGAAAATTCTGTGAGGTTCTATATTAAGCACACTAAATCTCTACTATCTGCTTACAATAACCTTTTTTGACCAGACATAAAATTATATCCTATGCTTCCTAAATTCTTACCCTTATTTACTTCTCATTACAAAATTTCTTTTTACCTGAAATTATGCATATGTTTATTTTATTGTCAATTTTCTCTTGCTTTCACTATACTAAAGAGTAGGCAGGCAGGGAAATCTTCCATCTTCTGTGTTCTATCTCTCTGCCTAAATACTGATTGGATATCCAAGCTCTGCAGTTAAGTATTTATTGGCCAAGACAAAAAATAAATGAATGAGCAAACAAAATTATAGTGGATACAGTTCTTAGTCCATAATTCTGGACCCTTATTACTCAGAAACAGAAACACATGCTCAGTAAAATTTGCAACTAACAATTTTTTAAATGCCTGAATAAGCACATTTGTAAAAGACTTAGGTCCATACCCTACATTTGGTATCATATTGGTTATAGTGTCTTTCCTTGGGCTTTCCTTCTGCTTCACTGATTTCTCTTATTTTAATTTTTCTTGTATGATCAATACGTTCATGGGGTCAGCTAGGAAATAGAACAGCACTTGTGTGATTTTTGCTCATTAAAGCCAGAGGAAAACATACGTTAAACCATATAGAACAGTTATGCTAATTTTGTAGAATTTTATGATGAAAGTGCCTTTAAAAAATAACTGTAACTCCCTCTCTTCTATATTTATATTTGCACCCTCTTTTAATGAACACAGTTTTTTTTGTCTTTAAGATGTTATTTCAATTTTATCCAACTCTTCGTGTGACACAGTAAAGGGCCATTGCATCCAGACCACTTTCCTCACAAACAAGACTAAGTCAAGATAGAGCAATCTGGATTCATGGTTTTATATCCCATTGAATTTATCCTGCTCCTTTTTCTTTGAGGTGCCAGCAAAACCAGTAGGGCAGAACGGGCCGGCAAAACCAGTAGCCTGTTCTGAAGACTCTGCTAGCCCTCAAGTGCAGTGGGAATTCCCTTCTGCCTGCGTGAAATGTCTAGTCTATAAAACTGGTTAGTAAAACACACTGTAATTTGGGATTTGGTAAAACTAGCTTCATTTTGACAGAACCCAGGCTGACCCACAGCATTACATCATGAACAGATGTGATCCTAGAAAAGTGGAATGATTAAAAACTCATTCAGAAAGAAGAAAAACTGAGTCATAGGAGGTCTTGATACTTCTATAGACTCAAAACAGTAAATCCCGATTAACCCTGTTTAGTCCAGGAAGTTTACCTTCAATTGGCAGAGACATTAGAATCAGCTCATCTCTCTCTTGATTACAGGGTACTTTCTAAGGTGCACAATAACAGATGCTTTCCACGTGGGATTGAGAATCAGGCGCTTTGGACAAGCGTCTGATTCTCAATTCAAGGCAAATCAGTCCAGAAACCTGGTACTTAGTTTCTATTTTATTTTATTTTAGTCAGAGAAACAAAAATAATTCCTTAGGTGGGGTTTTGCTGAACCAGAAATAAAACATTAGGCATAGGGTTAGTGTAAAAACCTAAGAGGCAGCAGACTAGACTGCAAGAAAGTATTTTTCAAAGAACCATAAAAATAATACACATAGTAATAGAGGTTATGAGTAGATTAAAATAATGGCAGTGACTGTTATATATATTTTATTAAAAACTGTTAATAATATAATTTTAGGGGTTTTCTTTTGGGAGGGCTACATCTGAAAATACATGGAGACTACTTCAGGATTTTGCTCCAAGATTACTCCTAGTGGTTCTTATGACATTGGAACTGAACCCAGGTTTCCTGCATATAAAACAAACACTCTGTCCATTGATCAATCTCTCCATACCCGACTATGATTTTTAAAGTTCTTACCATGCTCTGGATTTTTTTCTTTTGCTTTTTGGGTCACACCCGGCGATGCTTGGGGGTTACTCCTGGCTCTGCACTCAGGAATTACCCCTGGTGGTGCTCTGGGGACCATATGGGATCCCGGGATCGAACCCGAGCCTGCACAGGCCGGCCGCATGCAAGGCAAACGCTCTACCCGCTGGACTATCGCTCCGGCCCCTCATGCTCTGGATTTTTAAAATGGGTTTTCAAAGTACATTTAGTTCTTCATATTACTTTAATCTTAAGTAATTTAATTATTTCAGAAATTAATATTTAACTGTGAGATAGAGGTTGAAGGGAAGAGAAATATTATATATATTTACATTAAATGAATATTGCATACGACAATTTGGATATGTATAATATTAACAGATGTACTAATTTATATGAATTTTTACTCAGCCTTGGCTGAATATTGCAAATAAAATTCTCTTAAAATGGAAATCTATTTTATGGGAAAAAAGTAAAGTCCACTCCAGAATGAAAAAAAATCATTGGACTAATAGTACTTGATTATTTGTAAGGTGTGAAATAGAAATGGTCTCTAATCAAGAAACATTTACATAACACCATCTGTCATCAACTTTGGAAACCAAGATGATAAATAAATACAGATATTATATACCGTGTTTGGGAACCTATTACCCAAAGTGGTTTCTTGGAGTAAGAACATTAATAAGCTTCAGGACATTCTATGTAATCATTCAGAAGAATATATAAGACATTGTTCTAAGTACTACAGATTCATAAACTAATATATATATATATGTGTGTGTGTGTGTGTGTGTGTGTGTGTGTGTGTTATACATGTGTGCTACATAAACTTTATATGAAAGATGAAAGAAACAGGCAATAATTGCCCCTGACCTTATACAACTTGTATTTTAAGGGGGAAAGAACAATAAGTACATAAATAAAAGAAAAATCAGTGATATTTCTTAGGCTTCAATTTGACAAAAAGCCTAAGGAAATAGGCCATTTGTATATGTAGGCTGATGACTCTCAATATTGCTGTGCTATGTTTCACGACTTCTATTGAATTTTTAAGTCTGATGAGCCAAACAGGCTACAAAAATAGCAGTTGAGTCTGGAATCACCTAGTAAGACTGTTTTTGGATGGGATTCTCAGGACCTCGTATCCTTACTGGTTTTTTGGATCCTCTTTTGTTAACTGCCCTTGCTGGTATTCTCCATTGTTCCATGACACATCCCCAAATAGGTTACTTCTTGCTGCTGATACTTAGGAAGGATGAAGTTATTGTTATGCTTAAGATGTCCCAGGCAATCTTCTTAAGCACGTTTGATAAAAGCACTTGTCAGACCTTGAATATTATGAAGGACCTTTTAATCTCCAGATATAAAATGGGTCCAGATTTAGCCTTCATAATGAAGTCTCCATCAAGTACTCTTGATTTCATTTTTTATCAAGTGCATCTCTTTTATTGCAGTCATAGTTGTTCTTTCTCCTTAACTGTGTGATGTTTCCTAAGGTTTGTGTAATTATGTAGTTTTAGAATTACGTTCACTTTCAGTATTATCCAGGTAAATCCAAACTTTTAATTATGTTTCCTGACTATTTACATTAGGTGAAAATTTGTATTTTGAAAACATTTACAAGAAAGTTATCAGGGAGCAAGGGAAATTGCTCAGGTATAGAACACATGCTTAGCCCGTGCAAAGATCTGTGTTAGATTCTGGCAATGAATAGTCCCCGTGGTCTCACCTGGCAGTGTCCATGCTGTCCAGCCTGAGTTCTGACCCTTTATTCTGCATGGTTGGGTCAAGCATCATTAGAAATGATATCTTCCACCTCAAGTCCTTTTGGTTGTGAATTCTATTTTAAAATGTTATTAGGCAGTCATGATTATCACTATTCAAGTAGGAGATACTGCAACATTATTATTTAGAAGTACAAAATAATCTCTTCTCTCATATTTTTTGCAATGAACAATTATAACATATAATATTAGAGAAAGAAATAAAATATAACATCATGCACCTACCGCCTGTCTTAAATAGTTATCAGCACTTAATTTTCTTTTTTTTATATGTCATGCATTCATGTATATATATGTATAAAGATGACAAAAACATAGATTAAGAGTAGAAGAGAGAGGTATGTGGTGGTTCATGTATCACTTGTATCACTTGCCTTCCTGTTGTTCATCTATTTGCTCAAGAGGGCACCAGTATCATCTCCGTATGTCCTGTTGCAAGAAAGTGTATCCCAAGGGTATCTTCTTGCTTCAGGATAGGAAGAGCCTCAAACCATTCCTTCAGGTCATGGGAATGAGGTCCATAATTGTTACTGGTTTTTGGCATATGGAATAAAAAAAAAGGTAGCTTGCCAGGCTCTGCTGTGTAGGTGGTATACTCTCAGCAGAAGGCTCTTATCTTGAGCATTTACTGATAAAACTCAACGGGGAAAGATCAGGTTTTCTCTTGGGTGGAGCTCTGAGGAGCTGTGGAGTCTAGATGATGAAAATGACTGACCTCATGGTGTGGGGTGTTCTTCTGGCTTCTTGCTAGGTTCACTGGGATGATGGGTCATGGCTAGAATCTGCCTAGAACTGTATACCATGTATAAATGTGAAAAAACCTGGGAAGGACCAGATCCTAACATCCAGCATTATTTAAGACTGTCCTGAGGCCCCTCTGCGGCCATGTGCCAACAGAGCTGTGGGTCTGGCATGTCTCTCTTCCAGGGTTGCTGGCATGGAGGTGGAGGAATGTGAGGAGGAGCCCAAATCCCGGCACCAAGTCCGGCCAGTGTGTCCCTTCCCCGCACTTGTGAGCAAACCCTTGGACCTATGTTGGACTCGGCCAGGGGCTAGCCGAGCCCTTTACCACCCTCTGGAGCTCCACGGGAAACTGCAGTAAAAATAAATACAATTGAGACTTGAGAGATAGTACACCAAGTAAGGCACTTGCCTTGCACATGGCTGACTCAGCACTGAATACAATTCCCCAACCACCACCAAAAGTGATTCCTGAGCTCAACCTGAGGTGTCCCCAAAACAAGAAAAGTAATAAATAAGATAAATCCATGCTTAAACAGACATAAATTTACAGAAACACTGAAGAAGAAACAGAGGTATTTCTAGAACTCTTAAGTTGTAAAAGAGACCAGACCTCTACTAGTACATGTGATCCTAGGGAAGGTAGGAAGGTGACTGCCCTTGTGTCACAGAAGACCAGGAGCTTCTGGTTACTAAGGTGTATTCACTGTGAAAATTCACTAAGTACTTCACTTAATGGTTGATGTAGAAAAATAAAGTATGGATAGATACAAAAGGTTTGGCAAATGTAGATTACCTCTCCAAAGAAAAGGCGATATTTTAAGTGTTAAAAAAGCCACAGATTCTCTCCAATAAATAAAGATTTTCCAAAGCCCTAGAACTATGATTTCTTAAACCTGACATCTGAAATGTGGTGGGAAGTGCAGCTGCTCATGACACTGGCAGGTTGTGACCGTTGGGAGCTTTCACTTTTCCCACCTTAGAACACGAGTTTGGTCGGATACCAAAATTAGTTAATTTTGTTATCCGAATAGCAGGCTAGAAGATCCCCCAGAGACTATGGAAAGGCTTTGCCTAAAAATTTCTAGCTGAGTTCCCAATTTCAGCCATGGTTACCAGTTAGCTATGGATGGCACTGTCTTGCAGTTTTCAAACTAGTAATTTTCTATGAGATCAACATGAATCTGGAGAATCTCATGGCTAAATCTGGTCTCCCAAATTTGTGAAAGAGAGTCCATGAAAGCTGTCATTTTAGCAAGCGTGTTTTAGACTTGTTTGCTCTACTGCTGTCAATGACTGCAAGAAAATTGGCACAGGATATCTGGTGTGACTATGCTAAAGTGACCATAGAGCATCGCTGTAGGAGTAGCAACCAGTGGGAGCAGAGAGGTTCTTTCAGAGGCTCTTGAGGAGTGGATCAAGGGATAATACACTGGGTAGAGTACCTTTCAAACAAATGAACCAGGGTTGATCCTTGGCACCTCATATGGTTCCTGAATCTCAGTAGGAGTGATTCCTAAGTGAAGAGCAATACCAGGTGTGGTCTCAAAACACAAAACTAAATAAAACAGAGGTCCTTTGGGAAAGGTTAAAATGGCAATCAAAAATCTTTTTTTTGGAAATTGGATAAAAGAGATCTCAGAAAAATATAGTAAAAGCATTTCCCTGTATTAACATAACAGAAATACAGGTAATAAATTCATCAATCTGGTTAAGGATATTTCCACAAAGAATGTAGGTGTTTCTACTGGCCAAAATAAGTCAGAACGCCAGTCCTTGGGCAGATGAGTCTCCGTTGGCTTCCACAAGCTCTGTGTCATAGAATTTGTAACCTTTCTTTATTCACCATAAGGAGGAGGTGATATTTGACGGGTAAATATAATTTTAGTTGGAAGTGTAAGAGAGCTCAAAACCCATGAATACTGACTCAAGATAACAAAAGGAATAAAAAGCAAGTGTATAAAAGCCTTATACCTTGAAGAAAGCAATGGGTTGATTTAATTCCTAGGTACAGGACTTGCCAATTCCAAAAAATGTGCTCTTTGCTTCTTCTATTATCCCTAAATTCAATCAAGCAGACCAACTTAAAAAAAATTCAGGTGTAAATTAGAAATTTGCTTCCACTAAAGACCACAGACCAGTTTTATTATTTTCTTGATGTTGAAATAAGCAACCAGTCTAGTTTTCCTGTTACACACACTAAAATCCACATCGAAGTGAATTATTCAGTTCTGCTTTACACAAAAGATCATCATTGCCAAAGTATAGGCTTTTTCCGTTTTATCACAGGAAGAATTTTTAAGGTAGGTCAATGTCTGTAGAAATGATTTATCCCAGAAAATCTCCAGAGTATTACACTGAGGTAGACTGGGAATTAGAAAACATTAATCTGAAAGCAGTTTCTGTCTTCCTCAATAATAAGAGTACATGTACATAGCCAAACCCTCAAATACCTAAGTAGTTATATATATTTTTTTCTTTTTGGTATTCATAGATACTGAGACTTAGAGCACAGCTGTGTTCTATTAAGTACCTTGTGAGTGCCCCAAAGAAGGTCAGCATAACTTGGCATGCTGCATTTGTCCAAGATCATTTGAAGGCTAATGAGGAGGTCCAGCCCAAAAAACATGGATACATAGGACATTCACACATACAGTTATTGATGTTCTTTTCTTTTCTCTTGCTTAGCTTCCTTATCACTTTCTTTATGGAAAGAAGGATGAAATCATAATAGCAAGTGCTGTAAACCACATTCACGCAGATCAAAGAAGGGAAGAGAGGTGATAGGGAGCTGAGGTGAGAGTAAGAGGGGGCTCTGATGGCACAAACAAACGTGTCTTTGCATTCATCCCCAGAGGGAGAAGCTTGGAGAAGCCTGACTTGACTTCTAACAAGTCCATTAAGTCCAGAATGGTGGACATCCTTTATAGCTACTCCAAAAACTTTCAATTTTGCTACTTCCATTTTTAAGAAAAAACAGTGAAATGGAATGAACACAAGGCCTTCTGCCCAACAGAATAATCAGCAACCCAAACTTCAGAAGGGAAAAGATTGATCTCAAAGTTGGGAGGGAAACTACTCCATTAAGCAGTCCAGCCACTTTTGTAACCTTCATTCCTTGTTCAATATCAAGACAAACCATTTACTTGTTTCCGAAGAAGCAGAGGATCCTCCTAGGTTTCCCTAGACCCAATGCATGAAGATGGTTCCTTCGGTCACTGGGGCACAGGGGCCCCATCTCACAGCACAGCAGGGTGAGCACTTGGCAGTGACCTGTGATCACTTGGCAGCGATTTTCTACTTCTTCTCTTCCCTGTACTCCATGGCCTCTCTCCTCCATGCATCTATCTTTCTTTCGTATTAAGATTTTTTAGAATGCAAAAATTATATATAATATCTGTAATCCTCTAACCTGCTTTAATAAAATGTGCTATTTGCCGTTCAATTACTTTGGTCTTATGCCTTGGAGCTAACAACCTAAGGATCCCAGTTTTTTCACCAATAGCCTAAAATACTTGGGAAAAAGACCATTGTTATTTGCATTATTTTATTTATTTATATATTTCTTTTTTTCTCAAAATACCCTTTGTTTTGTTCAAATGCAGAGATAATTAGGGACACAAACTTCCTGTTCCTATCTCACTAACATTTCCTTTGTTTTTGTTTTGTTTTTAATTTGGGGGCCACATGCAGTGATGTTCGGAGCTTACTCTTGGCTATAAGTTCAGCACTAACTCCTGACTGTGCTAGGGAGAGCATATGTGGTGCAGGGGTTGAAAACTGGTTGGCCACATGTGGCCAGTGTCTTACCTGCCATGCTGTCATTCCAGCCTCTGTGTGACAAATTTTCAAGAAAAATTAACTTCAGTGCAAGCTGATGATTTTGCAAGATATTTTCAATTTGGGGCTAAAGTAACAAGAGCACACAATGCAGATGGAAGTAGGGTTACTTGAATATCTGAGTACAATATCACAGATGCACAATTACTAAAAGCAGGAATGATCAATGGTAAGCATTACTCAACTTAGTGGTGTTCTACATGGCTTTAAATTTTCTGGGGAAAGATAAAGGAGACTTTCCCTTGCACTCACAGCATGACTGTCTCTTACAAAAAGGGAAAATATTCACTGATGACTGGTCCTACGGGAAATGTTATCAGAATAGAGGAAGCTAGAAGAAAAAATGAGGAGTGAACATTAAAGCTGGTTTGTATATGGAACAGTAGGATCCCATACCCACATGGTGTTAGGGGAGAATTTTGGATAAGAAACAAATAAGATTCCCTTACTCATATGGTCTTAGGGGAGAACTCAACCAAAGCAGATGTTCAGTTTAGAATATGGTCTCTGTTCAGAGCCCACATCATTAAGCAGCAGCATTTTTCTCAAAAAATACATTTTTTCTGACTGTTATTGTTATTTTGTTCATGTTCTAAATTTTCAATTGATATGACAAAGAAACTATACCAGTTTCAAGTATATAGTATAACAATATTTCATTTTAATATAGCACCAAAAATAAAAATGAACTAGTTCCAGAGGCCCCATTCACTTTCAATGGAACAAACATCTCTGAATGCAGCCATTATGTGTACCTAGGTCGAGAAGTCAACATGATGAAAGACCTAAAACCTGAGCTGAGCAGGAGGAAGAGAGTGGCATGGATTGCCTTCAAAAGCATCAAAGAAATAGTGAAAAAGAAAAGAACCTCCAACTCTGGGCACATTTCTTCGACTCCACTGTTCTCACTGCATTGACATACGCCTTAGAGACCTGATCCCTACAAAAGCAGGATGAGAATGCTCTTCGGGTCTCCCAAAGAGGAATCGAAAGAGCTATGCTTGGAATATCACGCCTCACTCAAGTGAGAGAAGGAATCGGATTTCTGACCTGCATCGCTGTTCCAGAATCAGGGATGCTGTCTCATTTGCCAAGGCATCAAAAAATCAGATGGACTGTACATGTAATGCGATTTTGAGGCGACCACTGGACTAGAGCCGTTACCGACTGGATCCCACAGGACGTCAAAGATCACGTAGCTGCCCACCTACAAGGTAGTCAGACTTCTTCGTCAAGACCATAAACGAATGGTTTGAGGCTCTTTGTATTCCTGAAACAACCAGGGGCCATTGGGCTACACTGGCACGTGATAGGGTCAAATGGAAATGTTTTGGCACCTGCTCTAGGAAATCGATGAATATCTAGTGATATAGTGATAGCACCAAATGACTCAGTCTTATTAACATCTGTCACCATAAAAGCTACATTGTTTCAAATTACTAGTTATTGATATAATTATTTTCTTATTTTTATATGTTTTCTACATGACTTGACTCAAGTTATTTTAACTGTCATCACTCCTTTCTCTACTTTTGCACAAAGATATGTGGTGCCTTCTCTCATTTGTATTTTGTATTTACTTAATTATTATTATTGGTCTCTAATTTGGGCTTTCATAAATTGCCCTCATCCCAAGGTTTTATACTTATATGTCTCCTATAATTTTTTATTTTATTTTATTTTATTTTAATTTTTTTTATTATATCACCGTGAAACATACAATTACAAAGGTGTTCATAATTGGTTCTTGGTAATACAGTATACCAGCACCCATCCCTCCACCAGTGCCCCATTTCCACCACCAATGTACCCTCCCTCCCGCCCCCCAGGCCGCCTTAATAGCAGGTACCCCAGTGTTTTACTAAATATGGGAAATGGTAATGGCAGATTAAAACTCACCACTGAATATACACAGAGACTTAAGTGATAAACTCTAAAGATCTGCAGGGCTAGCCACAATGTGTAAAATAAGAGGGAGAGAGAGCAGAGACAGAGAGAGAGATAGAGAAAGAGAGGAAACTGGGGTACCTCCTATAATTTTTTACCAAACATTGCCTTGTTTTGTATTTAATTTTGTTATACTCTACACATCCCGCTGAATATAACATGGATATGTAGATGTCAGGACATATATCAGAAATTGTACCATAACTCTGCAGTTGAGTTGAGTCCCTATGGAGCTCATAATATAATTTAAAAATAAACTATTTTTTATTTTTCCTTGCCAAAGAAGCGATGGGGTATGATACTAAAAACAAAATTAAAGAATACAAATTTGTCCAGTGATGGTAATGATAATTATTATAACAATGGTGATAACACTCGATAGATATTGGGAGCTTCAGACAACCAAATGCTAACGTCCAAGCTCGCAAAGCAGTGCAGAGAAGCAATAAAGGAAGACCTCAAAGAGAGAAGAGCAGAAATACTGGCTGATGCAGCAGAAGCCAGAAAAAGCATTCTCAATGCCCAACTGTCCTTCGCCAATTAAAACCAAGATGACTGCCCTCCGAATCCTGATGGATCAATCACATCTTCCAGAAGGCAATGGAGATTTTCCAGGACTTCTACTCGGATCTCTTTGATAGCCATGTGCACCCGCCCATATACCAAATTCCACAGGATGAATATGTCGTTTCCCAATGTTCTCCCTTCTGAAATCCGACATGCCACTTTTTTTTTTTGCTTTTTGGGTCACACTCAGCAATGTTCAGGGGTTACTCCTGGCTCTGCACTCAGGAATTAATCCTGGCGGCGCTCAGGGGACCATAAGGGATGCCGGATCGACCCAGGTTGGCCGCATGCAAGGCAAATGCCCTACCAGCTAGACTATTGCTCCAGCCCTTGGACATGCAATTTTGTTGGTACAGAAGTGAACAGCACAAGGCCCAGACAAAGTCAGACCCGAGCACCTGAAGAACCTGCCATCAGTACTTATCAATACACTGGCTAGGCTCTTCACATACTTCCTGTCTGAATGCAAGGTGCCCTCCCATTGGAAAACCTGGAGGACAGTTCTACTGTTTGAGAAGGGAGACATCCATGACATTGGCAATTATCACCCCATCTGTGTGTTGTCTTTGAATAGCATGTCTACATGCTATTCATTCGAGATCATTCTGAACAGGATTGGCAGAACACTAGATGAAGGACAACCATGAGGGCAAGGTGGCTTCCATAAAGAATTCAGCAAAACTCAACCATATCCACATGGTAACCAATCTCATTGAAGTTTGTAGGGAGTTCAAGATGCCTCTCTGTCTGACGTTCATTGGTTTGAAGAAAGCCTTTGATTCTGTTGAGCTGAAGAGGTCATCGAAGCCCCTAACCAAACAGGGCATTCAAACTAATGTTATTTCAAACTAATTCAAACTAATTCAATTCAGCATTTTCTTCCTCAATCCGGCCCAGGTATGCTGGTCCAGAGACTCTTAGACATGGGGCAGAGCGGTTCCTTGCTCTCCCTGTGCCCAGCCATTCATGAGGCAGTCGGGAGGCATGGTGGGTTCCAGCCTTGGCCCACCACCCCGGCAGAACCTCACAACAAGCCAGACCACCCCCTCCTCACTCCACGGGCGCCGCCATTTTCCACATCCGGACTTCCCTCTCTTCAGAACTCCAGCCCAGCCGACCAGCCCATCACAGCCCGGATCATCGACACCCACCCTGCAGCAATTTCTCCTCAATCCGCCCAGGTATGCTGGTCCAGAGACTCTTGAGACATAGGGCAGAGCGGTTCCTTGCTCTCCCTGTGCCCAGCCGTTCATGAGGCAGTCGGGAGGCATGGTGGGTTCCAGCCTTGGCCCACCACCCCGGCAGAACCTCACAACAAGCCAGACCACCCCCTCCTCACGCCACGGCGCCGCCATTTTCCACATCCGGACTTCCCTCTCTTCAGAACTCCACCCAGCAGACCAGCCCATCACAGCCCAGCTCCTGTGGCTGCAGCGGCGCGCGGCTCATCAATAAATGCTTTATTTGGAGGTGTTTAAAGAATATGCCTCCAGCATGGCAAGCCTAGCAAGCTGCTCGTGTTGTATTTGACATGCCAAATGCCAGTAACAATTATATTAGTTCATTCCCATGACCTAATATAATGGTTTGAGGCTCTTTATGTTCCTGTAGCAAGCCGATGCCCTTTGCTCTACTGGCATGAGACAGGACATATGGAGATATTACTGGTGCCCGCTCTAGCAAATAGATGATTAACGGGAAGATCGAGATCGAGATCGAATTCAAACTATGTTAAACTAATTCAAACTATGTTAATTCAAAACTGGTATAGATATTTTTCTCTCAATCTACCACAATCATTGTGGGACTAGATAGATCTTACCAGTATATTTACCTGGCTATGTCAGATCTCTAATTAGACCAAAGAGAAATGCTGTTTGCCTCTAAATAAGCAAGCATGGCTCTCTAATAAGTCTAATGGCTAATATACAAAACAACTATGAAGTAAAGGTGAGAATATGTGAAGACTTGGAAAAATATTTACCTGGCTGTAGAATATCCATTGGTACAGAAGCATGCCTTTGTATTCTGAGATATGTTCATCTCAGATGCCCTTCCCCCAATCTACATTGGACCTGGTGGAGAACTAAGGTCAATACTTCAACCTTGGCTGGGGAGATATTAACATTTCAATGGACTAGGTGAGAGAAGGTCCTGAGAGAAGTTACCTGAGGGGATTGACCCTGTGCCCGGTCTGGGCTGAAATGTTATAAAAGCTGTAGCCTGCTTTCTTCTGGGCCTTTTGTGCTTTTGCCTTTTTGCCTTTTGCCTTCTCTTCCTCCTCTTTTACCTCTATCTTCTCTCTCCCTTCTCTTCCTTGTTGGGCCTTAGCACATATTAGTGGCCCTCTTGGCCTAGGATTATAATCTACACGTGGTGGGGGGACAGCTAGGGAACTTAAATGCAGTGTTTTCCTGTTCTTGTATCACATTTGTCTTCCAGTTGTTCATTGATTTGCTCGAGTGGTCATCAGTAACTACTCCTTACTGGTGCTTTAGAGACCTGGGCCCTACGAAAGCAGGATGAGAATGCTATTCGGGTCTCCCAGAGAGGAATTGAAAGAGCTGTGCTTGGAATATCACGCCTCACTCAAGTGAGAGAAGGAATCCGGAGTTCTGACCTCCATCGCTATTCCAGAATCAGGGACGCTGTCTCATTTGCCAAGGCATCGAAAAATTAGATGGGCTGGACATGTTATGCGATTTGTAGACAACCACTGGACTAGAGCCATTACGACTGGATCCCACGGGATGTCAAAAGATCACATGGCCGCCCCACGCACAGGTGGTTAGACTTCCTTGTCAAGACCCTGAAGGAACGGTTTGAGGCTCTTCATATTCCTGAATCAACCAGATGCCATTGGGCTACATTGGCACATGATAGGGTCCAATGGAAATGTTACTGGCGCCCGCTCGAGCAAATCAATGAATAACGGGATTCAAGTGATCAAGTGATCGAGTGATCATGGATATTTACATATAACTACTCAGAGACATCTAAATGCATATCCATACTCATATACCATACTCTAGATAATGCAACATTCATTAACATATAGACACATTCATAGACAGATCATGATAGAACATATAGGGGCTGGGACAATAGAATAGTGGGTATATTTGCTTTGACAAAGATCAACCAAGTTTCAATCCCCAGCATCCTATATGGTCTCCCAAGCACTGCTAAGTATGATCCCTGAACATGAACCATGAGCACAGTCAGGCATGGCCCCTCATAAAAGAACATGCAATGCATGTGTAAAGCACATATAGAAGCACACATGACAGAATCACAGACACATACACCTACTGATACGGACACACCAGCATGTATACAAACATAGACAATACTCTCTCCATGTATACACAAACAAGGTTTTCATGTTCCCATACATTTTAACATGCCCAATTTTTTGATTTTCAAGACTCCCTTATCTTGTACAAAGATAAAAAAGTTCTTGAAAAAAGATAGAGACTGACATATAAAATACTTACCTAGGACAACAATGTGACCCATAGCCAGCCACATAGACACACATACAAACAAACAAAACTATTTGGGAGGACTATTTGACTTATGCAGTCAAAGAAAAATTTCCTGTAATACATATAGGATTACTCAAGGCTTTTCCAGATATGCTGCAAGGTAGGGGCAGGAGAGTGCAGTGGGAAGGAGATGAAGTGGAGATTTCTCAACACACCAGCGTCCACAGCCCTGGCTCTCAATCTGTTCTCTCAACAAAGACATAACTTTTCTAAAAAGCAGATTTTCAGTTTGATGTTCATATAACATGGGTCTTAGCTTTAAGTCCCTTGAAAAAGGCATTTCAGAGAAATATTTTAAAGCAAATACCAGTCTATTATTGAAACACCTGTTCAAATTGTGAGACCATTTTGACATCTGAGGGATTATAGACCAGGAAAAGAAATGACAGTTCAATTTATTAGTGTTCTAAAAATTCAGTTTTGAGGAAACTAATCCTCTGTATTTCCTGATAAATTATTATTAAACAAAAATTATAAGTATTTCCTTCATACTTAAACATTGCATCAACTTCAAAAGATTAATTTCTTACATATAACTATTTTTAAAAATGCAGAAAGACCGGATAAATGATTCTTTTAATTTTGAGTTTTTTTTCTGCATCTTACCCTCTGACAGTCACATTTCTATTACTGTGTGGTCATTCATAGTAGTGCATTTCAGAAAAGTTCAGTCATTACAGGCTCTGCTGACATGATACAAGGGAATGCAAACATACTTTGTTATTTACCTTAACACATCTTAGTCCTCAGTATTGATTGTCTACCGACCCTATAATGAAACAAAGGGATCAAGACCCGTAATATGAATGCCCTTGACATTTTTCCCGCACACATTAAGGCCATTATCAGAAACAGCCTAAGAGCATACATTTGAATCAATGGTTCTTACAAAATAGATACTCTGCTACAGAAAGACTTTTCCTGCAAAGGCAGATATATGCTGGAGGAATTTGAAAAGAGATATGTGTGTTGAAAAACAAGCGGGGGCAAATGTCACTTAATTATAATCCCAATCCAAGTAAGATAACTTTAAATTTTTTTTTTATTTTTTATTTATTTTTGTTTTTGTTTTGCTTTTTTGGATCACCCCTGGCAATGCTCAGGGGTTTCTCCTGGCTCTGCACTCAGGTATTACTCCTGGAGGTGCTCAGGGGACCATATGGGATGCCGGGATCGAACCCGGACTGGCATGGGCAAGATAACTTTTTTATATATCCCAGTGAGATAACCTTTTACTTTTATTTTTTTTTTTTCTTTTTGGGTCACACCCGGCAATGCTCAGGTGTTTCTCCTGGCTCTGCACTCAGGAATTACTCCTGGCGGTGCTTGGGGGACCATATGGGATGCCGGGATCAAACCCGGGCCGGCAAGGGCTGGCCACGTGCAAGGCAAACGCCCTACCCGCTGGGTTATCGCTCTGGCCCAACCATTTACTTTTAATAGAAATTTCATTATCACCTTTCTTTGTTTCATGAGATGTGAACTTGTAGGCTACATATTACACATGGTACTGAATTATTAAAGAGGGGCCAGAGCGATAGCCCAGTGGGTAGGGCGTTCGCTTTGCACGCAGCCAGCCTGTGTTAGCCCTGGTTCGATCCCGGCATCCCATATGGTCACCTGAGCACTGCCAGGAGTAATTCCTGAGTCAGAGCCAGGAGAAACCCCCTGAGCATTGTTGGGTATGACCAAATAAAGCAAAAAAAATATTAATGAGATGAGTCAGTCAAATGGGTGATACCATAATCTCAGAGATTGTAAAATCCACAAGTTTTTTTCTTGGGAGATACAGAGGTTGGCCTTGAGAATTCTCTGCAATAATTGGTATTTAAGGCAGTTAAGGACTTTGGGAAAAGGAGAAAATTCACAGTATCTTGGAAGCATAAAACTGAGTCTCAACTATCAATAACTTTGTAAATTATAGTTCTTCAATTAAATACAAAAGCTTAAACTGAGAAATAAATTCTGAAAAGGAAAGGAGAGAAGTGAAAGGGGTTAAAGTACTGTGCAAATATCCACCTTTCAAGTATATGGGTTGGGTTTGCAATGAACCATTCAATGAACAAATAATCACTGAATATTTTCTGATTAGATGCTGTTCTAGTCATTAGAAACATCACAATTAGCTATGCCAACAAAATGCACCATTTATGGAAGGATGTTCCCTTTCAATGTGGAAAACAAACATAAAAACAACTACTTACCTTCAAATTACAATTAGGTAGTGACAGGAGCTATGAATGAAAACCACATAATGAGGTAGAGGTGCACTATTCAAGAACTATGATTTGGATAAAAAATCATTTGCAGCATTTGTTGTTTCTTGGGGTAAACACTTTAACTCTGCCTAATTTGGACTCTTAACTGGACATTGCTATGCTCAGAGGTAGACAGACACAGTTGACTTGTGCAGAATCATCCACACCTGCTACAACATAGCGCTGATGGGGATCAAGAGCCTCTAGGCAAAGAAGGTACATCAGAGGAAACCAGGGAGAAAGAAGGAACCAATTCAGGAGAGAAGACAAAAAGTGGAGTACCATTGCAAAGTCCTGAGGCACAGCTATACATGAAGCATTAGGGAATAGAGAGTTATGAGAAGCTTCAGAGGGGTGAGCAGGAGTTGTTGGCAACATCGATACAATGTGCTGTGTAGAACATCATAAAGTCCTTAGATGTGTTGATAAGTATAGTGGAAAAGATTGGAAGGAGGTAACCAAGGGCAAGTATGATATGACTTGATTTGGAAAAGAATTAGTTAGGATGCTATCAGAGTAATTAATACGGGGTGTAGGCAAGACAAGGGAGAATAAAGATAAATCCAAGGTGCTTTACGTTTATTCAGAAAAAAAAGTGGTTACAGGTGAAATAGGAGTTATTTCTTGAAAAATGGAAATCATATTTGGATTTCCCTGTACCAGTCTACCTATCTTATGCATTACATGTATCTATAATATACATGTGCATATATTCACATACACACATAAATATATGTCCATCAGTGTGTGTATATGCCTGATTACATAATTGAAACATTGTATATATGTGTATATATATGTGTATATATGTGTATATATATACATACACATACATTGTATATATGTGTATATATATACACATATATACATATATATACACACATATATATGTATATATATGTGTGTATATATATATGGGTATAACTAAATAATGAGATTAGTCTTAAGAGGTAATTTATAAACACATACCTATGAGTGACAAAACCAGTACTCATCACATGCCCATAACTAAGTCTCCCAGCATGAGGCACTTAAGAAACAGTGTGATAGATTTTGACCAAACCAAACCTTGAAGAGGTTTTGTGTTGGGTGGTACACTCTAGCCAGCTTTAGATCTTTGCGATGTAAGCTATTTACAGTTTAAATTATGTATATGACTTTAAGTCAGTATTCATGCTAAAGAGATCTCTCTTTTGTGTAAACACTGATAGAGTGTTTACACTCTACAGTGTTTACAGTTACAGGAATCAATTTGACTCTGAATTAATAACTCTTGGAATATTATAATTTCTACTATGATATGTGCTATCTAGTTTGGACATAATTCCTCTTAATGTATGAGATCCAGCACGGGACAATTAGAATTTACCAGGAGAAAACCATCCTGTCTATATTGGGACTATCTTTAAAGAATCAGCTCTGCCAATATCAAAGGAAGGATGTGCTAGTTTGCCCTCAGGAAAGTGATCATAACCTTTACAGTAAACGAGCAGAACACTCAAAATTATCCTGGTGCAGAGTAGAATGAAGAAGGACATTATGATTACCATCTAGTTGTATGAAGTCCATGGTCTCAAATTATAATGTGATTCTCCCCCATGAATATACATCCATTAGATGGATTTCTTTATACCAGACCCTTCTCTAGTCTTTGCATAAGAGATAATCTCAGAGGAAAGGAAGAAGCCCTGGCATTATCATCTGTTTAGACCTAAACCAGAGGTTTAGCACCACCTAGCTTCTGCACCTAAACGCTGGTTTGTTGATCTTTTGATGATGCAGCCCCACCCAGAAGAAATAATTTTGGGTCTCTGGTGTTTTGGGTATATAAAGGGACTGACTTGAGGGAAGAAGTTGTCAGTTTGGTGTGAGACCTGGCCCTGACCACATGGTGGGAGGTCTGGCCAGGAGCTGAGGTTTGGGGAAATTCCATTATATTGACTGTAGTAGCAGAGCTAGTTTAATTACTGGTGATTAGTAAAAGCCTTTTGGAAATGTGCTAAACTCATGACTTCATCCATGTGTTGCCGGCCCTTGAAGGAAAGGGAACTCGCCCTGATATTTTTGGAGAACCAGTGGGTTCCCAAAAGTTGGGATATATTTTAAAACTAGAATGGACAGTTTTTGTTCATAAACTAAATCTAAGAAGTAAGGTAAAGAAAAGACTCTGATATGTCTATATTTTTGGGGTGTGAAAATATAAGTAAAAAGCTTGTTGCAAAGTAATAGGAACCTACATGTGGACAGTTTTGAACGTAGATATACCCAATTTGAGATACCTGTTAAGTAGGTATGGGATAATAAAGAGAGGCATTAAGTGTAACTTCACATTTCCTGGCCACTTCCAGCTCTTGGAAACCTCCATTCCTCTTTCTTAACTAAAAATTCAACTACTATTTTTCAAAGTACATCATGTAAAGACTTACATACTACTTGTCTTTTCATAACTGACACATTTTTAAACATAATCTATAGGTAAACAAAGATATTTTTAAGATTCTGATTTCAGTTTACAGAGCATTTACTCCACTATCCAAAACTTGTGCTCCGCCTTTTGAGCTATCTCTCCACTCTTTCTGCTTTTGAAATTTAGGTTTATCTTTAATTATATAGCAATCATCTTAGAGATGTCAAATGCTTGAATCAACTCTTTTATCTAATTTTTCCACTATGCATCTGTTTTTGAAATTTTATAAAATATGTGTTTTGGGGGCCAGAGAGATAGGACAATATAAAATACAGTGCTTTGCAAAATCTATAAAAATCACTGTATCACTGTCTTCCTGTTCATCATCGATTTGCTCGAGCGGGCCCCAGTAACATCTCCATATGTCCTGTCTCATGCTAGTAGAGCCCAAGGCATCTGCTTGCTCCAGGAACATAAAGAGCCTCAATCCATTCCGAATGAGGTCTATAATTGTTACTGATATTTGGCATATATATCAAATACAGCACGGGTAGCTTGCCAGGCTCTGCCGTGCAGGTAGCATACTCTTGTAGACATCTCTAAGTCCAGCATTTATTGATGAATCGCGCGGCCGCTTGCGGCCACGCGAGCTGAGAGCTGATAGGCTGGTCTGCTGGGTGGAGGTCTGAGCCAGATTTAAAAAAGACTGCTGCAGGGTGGAACTCGATGAGCCGGGCGCTGATAGGCTGGTCTGCTGGGTGGAGGTCTGACGAGAGAGAAGTCCGGATGTGGAAAATGGAGGCCCTCATGGAGTGGGGAGTCGTCTGGCTTGTTGCGAGGCTCTGCTGGGATGGTGGGCCAGGGCTAGAACCCACCATTCCTCCCGGGTGCCTCGTGAGCGGCTGGTCACAGGGAGAGCCAGTAGCAGCTCTGCCCCATGTCTGCGAGTCTCTGCTCTAGAAAAATATGTTCTATAAAATACATGTTTCAGGACCAGAGAGATAGGACAATGGGTAAGGTGTTTGCCTAGCACATGGTTACCCTAAGCTTAATTCTCGGCTCCCCAATTGTTTTTTAAATTTTAATCCATTTAAAGTCCTTACTGGTAAGAATGGGCATACATTTGGCATTTGATATTTGTCATCTATGTGCCTTTTAATATCTGTCCAAATTTATTGCATTACTGTTTGCTTTTGTGTTTAGTTGTTTAAAATTTTATAGTGAAATCCTGAAATTCCTTTATTGTGTTAATTTTGTGTGTATTCTACTACTGAATTATTTTTATTACTACTGGAATTAAATATAACCCCATAATTATAAGACTAATTTTCATTTTGGTTGTTTCAATTTTTTGGCATCACACCTGGTGGTATTCATAGCTTACTCTTGGCTGTGCACTCAGGGATCACTCCTTTTGGGATCAGGGAGACCAAAGGGATATTAGGTGTTAAAGTCAGCTGTCAGTGCACAAGGCAAACCCCTACTATCTGTACTATCTCTCTTGCCTGATTAATTTAAATTTTATATTAATTTGACTTCAACAATATATAAGAAAACATTGACTTCATCACTTTATTTATGACCAGCATTGCACGTTTATATATTATGACCTCTCGATACACAAGTGGATTCTTTAAAAAATATTAACCTTTTAAAATTATCTAGAAAGTAAGATTTGGAGTTTTAAACCACGTTATAAAATTATTTAAGATAATAACTGGTTTTATATTTTAAAGTGTAGAAGTCTTTAAAGTATATATAACACAAAACATAGCTACAAATCATTGTGGTAATAGTTTCTATATTTTCCCTATGTTTTCTTTTATTGAAATCATTATTTTTCCATGTCTTCATGTACTGTTTTAGTACCTGAAGTATGGCTCCAGGTTCCATATGTCCTCAGGTACTAAACAGTCTTTTCATTTTATCTTGCTGACTTCCCTTTAACAGATAATGTAAGACATATATAAAAATAATCAACTCTTTCAGCTTTTTATTAATCTAGAAATGTATTTATATCTCCTTCACTGTTGAAGAACCATTTTCCTAGTTGTAGTATTTATGGTTGACTAAGATAGTCCTTGGAATCTTAGCATATATCAATCCACTGTGTTCTGTCCTCTGAATTTTTCTATGTTATAGCTTCTGGCAATTTGATTGAGGAAATGACAACTTGTTTCCTACTGCAGTCCAGAGATTTTTCTCTTTATCCTTTGAAATTTATCTTAATACTTCTTGTAGAAGACTTTTTGGATTTATCTCACACATCAGTCTTTTGTGATCCTTGGAAATTTATATCCATACCCTTCAATGCATTTGGAGAGCTTTTAGTCATTTCATTAAATAGACTGCATCTATATCTCACATTCTTATGAAATGACCACAATACTTATGTTGATCTACTTTATGGTGTTCTAAAATACCTTTAGAATCTATTGAATTTTCTTTCAATTTTCTTCCAGTTTCTTAAACAATAATTCATGTTCTTCTATAATCATTTTTTCTAACTATTGCCTGCCCAAAATTTCCTTTGAATTTCTCTAGTAGCTTTTAAAATTATAGTTATTATCTTTTTGTCCCAGGATTTTCTTTCAGTTCATTTTAGGTATTTCTGTCTCTTTATTGATAATTTTCTTTTTCTAGGAATTGTTTTCTTAGATCCATTAAACATTTTTCTAAAAAAAATTTTTAGCATGTATAGAATTTATTTTGAAATCCTTCCCTAGAATACATTACATTACAGTTTTTTCCAAGAACATTTTTTGTCTTTGAATAGGCTGTAATCTTATTTATAATGACTGATTTTTATTTTTTTATTTTATTAAAACTTGAAATTTAAACCTATTTTAAATTGGATAATGATTCACTCTGGAAAAACTAACTTCTCTCAGAGCTTGTTATGAATTCATATTATTATTATTATTATTATTATTACCTTTATCTGTGCTGAGGATCAGTATGGCTTCTAAAATTCAGGCTTTATAGATCTGTTCTGAACTTTTCTAATATGCTATCATTTACTAATTTATGCCATATATGCATACTTGAGGTCTACCTACCAAATGGAGAAAAGAGAAAAATAAAAAGGTTAAAAGCACTAGCAATTGATCCCTGGAAGCCATGTCAGTCTATTGGAGAGGGCTTTAGGATAACAATTCTGCCTACCATTCACCTACACTTCCGTGATTAGAATCAGCAATCAAAACCCACCCAGAGATTTCCTATCTGGAAGGCAGCATTCTTTAGTTATTTGTATGTATGTTTATGCTTTTATTGTTGTTGTCTGGAGGGAATAGTTGGAACACAACAGACAGCGCTCAGTGGCTGGAAGTCCTTGGGGTCCATATGTGAAGCCAGAGATTAAAACCAGCACCAGCTGCATCAAAGCAGTTGCCTTATCTCCTCTACTAACTCTTTCACTCAGAGTTCTCTATAGCTCTTGTATATTGTGCACAAGACAACCCAGAATGCATGCAGGGCTGCTTATCATGTGACTAGATAAGAAAATAAGTAGCTAATACTCTGTTAAAAAGCTGTGGTTGACTATCAATAACCTCACTTGAGCTTATAAGTCTTTAGATGAAGTAGCTAATATGGAATTGACTGTATGTGATAAATTTTTTCCATCGTGCAGATGCTGGCTCATTGGAAAATGGATTCCTGGTACTTTCTATTCTATTAGTTTATAAAGTACTCTTTCCTTACAGGTTGTTATCTAGTGTAAAGTCAAACTTATAAATTATCAAAAAGGCTTATTGACAAATTGATTTATGGCCATACCTTTGCTGTTTCTGAATTCCTGGGATTGTATGGTGTTATGTGTTGCTGTGGTATTTGTCCAAGTACCACACTTTCAAGAACCAATGATCAAAACTAGGGCAATTACCACTGGGAAATGGTAGATGATATGGGTAATCCTTAATCTGAGATTTACTTGAAAGTGGAATTTATTCAGTCACAAGTGGATGGTTCTGAAATAAAAACTGGTCCCATGTTTTTGTCACTGCTGCATAAAGAATAGAGTCCGAGATAATCAGTAGTATAAGCACTTTTTGCTTATAAAAGTGAGAACTTTTGAGTGAAAACTATTCAGCCCTCTTCTGTGTGTCAAACAAACAACAAAAAAGTGTTTTCTACAAGCAATGTAATTCCGAAAGAGAAAGAACTCTTACATATATTCTAGGATTTATTAAATGTTTCTTTTATAAAAAATAACATGTGGGGATTAGTTATAAGCTGCATAGTTTTAGGATATTCATGTGCAAATTAGGTTGGGGACCTAACCATATTTTCTTACAGGATAAATTGGGGAAAAACCCACCTTATTGTTTAATTTAATTTCATTTATGCAAATTTAAGTAATATTTACCTAATAGAATTTCTGTGAGGATTAAAGGATGACATCTGTGTTCAATATTTGGCATTGGAGAAGGGCTTAATAATAGCTGTGACCTTTATTGTCACCGCATGTGCTGCCCAACAGACAGGTATTGAGGTTTCCTCCTACAACACCATGTTTTGAAGACTTTAGACAAGTTGATCTCCTTCAAAACCCTCAGGACTCTACCCTGAATATTGAAACTAGCTGTGGTTTTCAGACTTTATCTAGCACCCGTATCACACAGAATTTCTGATTCAGCAACTCAAGACTGTGCATTTCCTAGGAGTTCTTTCTAAGTCCTATCTATATTTAGCAGAGGGACAAGTTCATGTAGAGTCATGCTTAAGAATTAAGATTATGAAAGAATTTAAAGAATGCAGAGTTAAAGAGCTCTGTGTCTGAAAGGAGTCTTGTGATTATTCCCTCCTCCTCCTATTTCCACCAGATTCCTGGAAGAGAGAAGAGGCAAGTGGAATAATAGCTCTGGTTCACTTGAATGAAAATCCAGGGACCTTCACAATAGTCTGATTATAGAGCAGGTAAGATATTTTCCTTGCACGTGACTGGCATGGATTTCATCCCAGCACCACATATAATCTCCAAAGTCCTCCTGGAGTGGTCATTGAGAGCAGAGCAGGGAGTTTGTCTCAAGTACATCCCTGTGTGGTTCCTTGCAAAACAAACAAACAAACAAACAAACAAACAAAAATACCCAATTCCCATGACTAAACAGGTGTTTGTGTGTGTGCAGGTTGCTTATATCTGGAAGCTGCCCTGGAAGAAAATCCTTATTATTTTATATTCAATTGTGAGTTTTAATCTGCCATTACCATTTCCCACTCATAGTAAAACACTGGTATCTATTTATATCCTATTAATGAAGCAGTCATTCTATATCTGTCCTTTTCCTTCTGACTAATTTCACTCAGCATGATAGTCTCCATGTCCATCCATTTGCAGGTAAATTTCATAATTTCATCTTTTCTGACAGCTGCATAGTGTAGATAAACCAGTTTCTTTAGCCAGTGTAGATAAACCAGTTTCTTTAGCCAGTCCTCTGTTCTCGGGCATTTAGGTTGTTTCCAGATTCTAACTATTGTGAATAGCGCAGAGATGAATAAAGAAGTACAGATAATGTTTCTGCTATGTGTGTTTCGGTCTCTCTGGTATATTCCCAGGAGTGCTATTGCTGGATCAAATGGGAACTCAATATCTAGTTTTCAGAGGAATGCCCATATTGTTTTCCCAAAAGGGCTGGACCAGTCGGCAATCCCACCAACAGTGGATGAGAGTCCCTTTTTCCCCACATCCATGAAAGCACCAGTTGTTCTTGCTGTTTTGGATGTGTTTTGGATGTGTGTAGGTGGTGTGAGATAATACCTCATTGTTGTTTTGATTTGCGTCTCCCTGATGATTAAAGATGAAGAGCACTTTTTCATATGCCTTTTGGACATTCAAATTTCTTCTTTCTGGAAGCTTCTGTTCATTTTTCTCCCAATTTTTTGATGGGGTTGGCTGCTTTTTTCTTGTGAAGTGCTAATAGTGTCTGATATATCCTGGATATTAACCCTTGTCAGATGGGTATTGGGTGAATATCCTTTCCCACTCTGTGGATTGTCTTTGTATCTTGGTCACCGTTTCTTTTGAGGTGCAGAAGCTTTTCAATTTTATATAATCCCATTTGTTTAAAGTTGCTTCCATTTGCTTGGTCAGTGGTGTGACTTCTTTAAAGATACTTTTAGTTTTGATGTCGTAGAGCGTTTCTCCTATGTTTTCTTCGATGTACCCTATAGATTCATGTCTGATGTAGAGATCTATAATCCATTTTGATCTGACTTTTGTGCATGGTGTTAGAATGAGGTCTAATTTCATTTTTTAATTTTTTTTTAAAAATTTTTTATTATACTACCATGAAACATTCTCCCTGCATTAACATACGCCTCAGAGACCTGGGCCCTACGAAAAGCAGGATGAGAATTCTATTCGGGTCTCCCAGAGAGGAATCGAAAGTGCTATGCTTGGAATATCACGCCTCACTCAAGTCAGAGAAGGAATCAGGAGATCTGACCTCCGTCGCTATTCCAGAATCAGGGATGCTGTCTCATTTGCCAAGGCATCGAAAATCAGATGGGCTGGACATGTAATGCAATTTGTAGACAACTGCTGGACTAGAGCCATTACTGACTGGATCCCATGGGATATCAAAAGATCACGTGGCCGCCCACCTACAAGATGGTCAGACTTCCTTGTAAAGACCCTGAAGGAACGGTTTGAGGTTCTTCATATTCCTGAATCAACCAGATGCCATTGGGCTACATTGGCACGATATAGGGTCCAATGGAAATGTTACTGGCGCCTGCTCCAGCAAATCGACGAATAACGGGATTCAAGTGATCAAGTGATCAAGTGACCGTGAAACATACGGATTACAAAGGTGTTCATAATTGGTTCTTGGTAATACAGTATACCAGCACCCATCCCTCCACCAGTGCCCCATTTCCACCACCAATGTACCCCACCCTCCCCGCCCACCCCCATGCTGCCTTAATAGCAGGTACCCCAGTTTCCTCTCTTTCTCTCTGTCTCTCTTTCTGTCTCTGCATCTCTCTCCCTCTTATTTTACACATTGTGGCTAGCCCTGCAGATATTTAGAGTTTATCACTTAAGTCTCTTTGTGTATATTCACTGGTGAGTTTTAATCTGCCATTACCATTTCCCACATTTAGTAAAACACTGGTATCTATTTATGTCGTATTAATGAATGCAGTCATTCTATATCTGTCCTTTTCCTTCTGACTAATTTCACTCAGCATGATAGTCTCCATGTCCATCCATTTGCAGGTAAATTTCATAATTTCATCTTTTCTGACAGCCACATAGTATTCCATAGTGTAAATGAACCACAGTTTCTTTAGCCAGTCCTCTGTTTTCGGGCATTTAGGTTGTTTCCAGATTCTAGCTATAGTGAATAGCGCAGAGATGAATAAAGAAGTACAGATAGTGTTTCTGCTATGTGTTTTTCGGTCTCTCGGGTATATTCCCTGGAGTGCTATTGCTGGATCAAATGGGAGCTCAATATCTAGTTTTCTGAGGAATGCCCATATTGTTTTCCAAAAAGGGCTGGACCAGTCGGCACTCCCACCAACAGTGGATCAGAGTCCAGGATATATCAGGCACTGGTAGCACTCCACAAGAAAAAAACAGCCAACCCCATCAAAAAATGGGGAGAAAAAATGAACAGAAGCTTCCAAAAAAGAAGAAATTCGAATGGCCAAAAGGCATATGAAAAAGTGCTCTTCATCTTTAATCATCAGGGAGATGCAAATCAAAACAACAATGAGGTACCATCTCACACCACAGAGACCGGCACACATCCAAAACAGCAAGAACAACCGGTGCTGGCGTGGATGTGGGGAAAATGGGACTCTATCCACTGTTGGTGGGAAATGGTAATGGCAGATCAAAACTCACCAGTGAATATACACAAAGAGACTTAAGTGATAAACTCTAAATATCTTCAGGGCTAGCCACAATGTGTAAAATAAGAGAGAGAGAGATGCAGAGACAGAAAGAGAGACAGAGAGAGAAGAGAGAGGAAACTGGGGTACCTGCTATTAAGGCAGCATGGGGGTGGGCGGGAGGGGGTGGGGTACATTGGTGGTGGAAATGGGGCACTGGTGGAGGATGGGTGCTGGTATACTGTATTACCAAGAAACAATTATGAACACCTTTGTAATTGTATGTTTCACGGTGGTATAATAAAAAAAAAATTAAAAAAATAAGTGAGTGAAAATTAAAAAATACTGAAATCAAGGACCACTTAGCCATTAATTTTTTTAAATCACATCCAAAGTTAGCTGGAAATCACCATGGATTTGGCTGTTTTCATGAGTAAGATGTGGTGCCCAGTGCCTGGGGGTTTCTATTCTCTCCAGCGAGTCTGAGATCATGCTGTGGGTGCTCTAGAAAGAGGGTAGACTCATTGTTAAAGTGAAAATATTATTTTTAAAAGAGAATAGATACAGAATGGTACAACGAATAATATGGATTCCATTCTTATATTGTTCGCAGTTTCTATCAGTGTTCACATCTTATATAAGCATATAAAGAGTAACCTAAATTATTTAACAATTTAATAATTACTAAATTAAATATTTTCAGTAATTTTAACTAAACAATATACTAAATTTATTGAATTTCACTGGTCTTTCCTCTGAGACACATTCTTATCTAGTAAAAGTACTCTGGGTGCCATCTTTATTTGAATTATTTTCTTAGTCATGCTGGCTCATTTGAAGGCAGTTCCATAAGTCTCTTTCAGTAAATTAAAGGCAAAACACGTCAAGTTACCCTGGAGCAGAGTAGTATGGACAAGGAAGGACCTTGTGGGTATTCTGTATAACCATCATGTTGCATGGAGTTCATGGTCTGAAATTATAATGTTATTTCCCCCATTTTATACATCCTGAGATTTTTTTTTAGATGTGTTTCAGTACACCAAACCCCTCTCCACAGTGCTTACATAAGAGCCAATGGGTAGAAGGAAATGAGACCCTGTAATTAGCAAGTGTATAGACCAGAAATAGGTGTGGCTTACCCGGAAATTTGCATGTGAGTGCTGGTCTTTGGTTTTGCAAAGGAGAGCCCACCAGCAGGGCCCACATTTGACTTTTTGGTGCTGTTCGAGAGACAAAAAGCTGCATTTTTGGGCAAAAAAGTGTCCATTTTGATGGGAGTCAGCTGGACATGAGCACATGGTCAGATCTGATCAGCAGCCACAGGTGTGGAGATCCTCTTGCTTTGAATTGTAGTAGCAGAGTTTGTTTAATTATGGTGATAATTAAAAGTCTTTTGGAACTGTACTGTGTCGGGGATTGGTTGGGGGTACCCCCACAGTATCAGGGAACAGGTTCCCAATTATTTCAAGGGGCCGGAGACAGTCATACAAAACTACAAGTGAAGCACAGTTCCAAAGACTTTTACTTATCACCAATAATCAAACAAGCCCACACTACAATTCAAGGCTCTGGAATCTCCCAGACCTATGGCTGATGTTCACATTTTTTCTCACCATGTGCTCAGGCCAAGATCTCCCACCAAGATAGAGACTTCTTCTCCCAAACACAGCTTTTCTTTCTCCAAAACGCCTACAAAGGGCCTTTGCAGTGCTGGTAAAAACCAGCACTCACCTGCAAATCTCAGGTAACCACACCTGGCCCAGGTCTAATTAAATGCTAATTGACAGGGCCTCAATGAACACTATCCCAATTAGCTATTTTGTAAAACAATGTGGAGAGACAGTTGGCATAGGAATAGTACTTAAGAACAAAAAGGTAACTCAGGAATTAGAATATGAAGAAAATAGCATAATTTCAGACTATGAACTTTATGAAACTAGAGAGTCATCCCCGGTACCCACAAGGTCACGATCATGATCTTCCCATATATCATCTATTTGCTAGAGCGGACACCAGTAATATCTCCATATGTCCTGTCTCATGCCAGTAGAGCCAAGGGCATCGGCTTGCTACAGGAATATAAAGAGCCTCAAACCATTATATTAGGTCATGAGAATGACCTAATATAATTGTTACTGGTATTTGGCATATCAAATACAACACGAGCAGCTTGCCAGGCTTGCCGTGCGGGAGGCATACTCTTGTAGTCACCTCCAAATAAATCCAGGCTGTGATGGGCTGGTCAGCTGGGTGGAGTTCTGACTAGAGAGAAGTCCAAATGTGGAAAATGGCGGTCCTGTGGATTGGGCGGTCATCTGGCTTGTTGTGAGGCTCTGCTGGGGTGGTGGGCCAGGGCTAGAACCCGCCATGCCTCCCGAGTCCCTCATGAACAGCTGGGCAAAGGGAGAGCAAGGAGCAGCTCTGCCCCATGTCTTATACCACAAGGTATATGTCCATATTACTCTGCTCCAGTGTAATTTTTTGTGTCCTTCTCTCTGTTTTACTGAAAGGGACATGTTTACTTCCCTGAGGCAGGCCAACATGACAGCTCCTTTAATCTTTACAGAGCTGATTCCAAAGGGTGGTTCCAACATAGCCAGAGTGGTTTTCTCTTGGCATATTTCTAGTCCCTAAAATGACCAAAAACCTGAGCTGCACAGGAGGAAGAGAGTGGCATGGAATGCCTTCAAATGCATCAAAGAAACAGCTAAAAAAGACAAAGAACCTCTGGCTCTGGGCACATCTCTTCAACTCCACCATTCTCCCTGCATTAACATACATCTCAGAGACCTGGGCCCTACGAAAGCAGGATGAGAATGCTATTCAGGTCTTCCAAAGAGGAATTGAAAGAGCTATGCTTGGAATATCACGCCTCATTCAAGTGAAAGAAGGAATCCGGAGCTCCAACCTCCATCACTATTCCAGAGTCAGGGTTGCTGTCTCGTTTGCCAAGGCATCGAAAATCAGATGGGCTGGACATGTAATGCAATTTGGAGATGACCGCTGGACTAGAGCCAGTTACCGACTGGATCCCATGGATGTCAAAAGATCACGTGGCTGCCACCTACAAGATAGTCAGACTTCTTTGTCAAGACCCTGAATGAACAGTTTGAGACTCTTTGTATTTCTGAAGCAACCAGATGCTATTGGGCAACACTGGCACGTGATAGGGTCAAATAGAAATATTACTGGCACCCGCTCAAGCAAATCAATGAATAACGTGATGTCAAGAGATCAAGTGATCAAGTGATATTTCTAGTCCCATGAAGAGGAATAATGGGGAATAAGAGGAAGATAAGAGGAAGACTAGATAGCATTGGATTCATAATAGATATTATAACAATATCGAGGAGTTATTAAAATCAAACTGCCTTATCCATTCTTGTCCCCAATTTCCTACTGTGATTTGCACAAGAGCCTTAAGGCAATGCTAATTGGCCTTAACCTGCAAAGACCTAAGTCCAGCCACAGTGCAGTCTACTAACAATGCTAGTCTTGTAGATTTTTTCTGTATATCTTTGGCCCTTGAGGTAAAAGGGAACTCGATTCCCTGATACTGTCAGGAACTTCGATTACTGATACTGTCAGGAACTCTATTCCCTAATACTTTTGGGAATTTGATTCCCTGATACTGTCAGGGAGTCCAGCCTATCCCTGATACATGTTCTTTATATGAATTTTAATATGTTTTGCTTTGCTTTGGGGGGCAGAATAGTATAGGCTATGTCAGTGAGCACCTTCTAATAAATTATAGTCCAGGTATATTATTTTCTACTAATTCTAATGTTCATAGAAATGTAGTATAGAAAACTAAATCCATGACTGATAAGAAAACTGGGCATAGATTATCATATAGTAATTTTAAATCATCATCCACAATTGCATGGATAATATTGAAGATACCTGTAAATTTCTAAAAATTTTTGCAGTAGATATTCTCTGAGAAGACCGCCTATATCTGTCTCCTGTCTGAAAAGAAGCCATTGATCCAACCTGCTTAGGATACTTTCTGGATAATTTAACAACTCTCATTCCATAAGTTAAGAATTCACAGGTATCAGGGGAATTTTCTGAGTAGAGGGAGTAAAAATAGGACTGATACACTCAGCTTGCAAAATCAAGAGTGCTGATGACATAGAGAGCTGATGGGTACCCAGTACTGGCTCTTCAGAAGGGCCCTGATCATTGAAGTACTCCAGTCCATAAATTGCAATTGCTTCCCTCTTTTTCTAATTTCAAAAACTCTCATTAAAAATTTACCATGGGCAGTCATCCAACTATTTATGACTACGTCTAGACAACTAAAAACAGCAGACAGTGGCTGAGTCGATTTTCGCTGTTCTTGGTGACCAGTTCAGATCAACGTAAGTTAATCAGATCAATTAAGTACAAATCTGATGTTAATGACACTAGAGAAATCGACCTAGGTAAGGAAAATGAGCATTCCCTCTGGGCTGGCAGGAGCCACAGATGACCAGTCATTCTTTTGTTTTCATTCTTCTGTTGACCATATTGCTCTGTTTGTCTGCTTGGGCAGCCATAACAAAACCTCAAAACTAGGTGAGTTACAAAACAAAAATTGATCATCTTACAATTCTGGATGCTGGATGTATAAAAAATGCTATTTTTTTTTTTTTGGGAGTTCTCTCTGTGGGATGTAAACAGACACTTTCTTTATGTGTCTTCTCACATTCTTTCAACTGTACACATGGGAGTGAGAGCAGCATAATTGGAGAGAGGGAAGGAGGGAGAGAAACGAGAGAAAGGAAGAGAGAGAAATAGAGAGAAAAGACAGATGTAGAGTCCCTTATTCTAAAGACATTGATCCTATGACTTTAACTCCAGAACTGTGACATCATTCAACTTTTGTTACACCCTAAAAGCCTTATCTCTAATTGTAGTTACATTGGGAGTTAAGGTTCCATATGAAATAGGGTGCATGGGGTGAAGGATGCAATTCGTCTATAATAGAGTCACACTAAATAAGAGATGTTCTGTGCAGGTTGAATGACATTCAATTATTTTTTAGACAATATACCTTAATTTTTTGGTATGGCAGTGAGTCAACTAATTCACTCTCTTTGTGAAGGATTGTTAGTTAACATTCAGAGACTTTTCAGCGACCGTTTTTGTTTTATTGACACTGAATGACAAAATACCTTGACATAGGCAGAACATTTGAGAGAAAGATGGACAGTGAAGATTCTTGTGGCCACTGGGGATTTTCTGTTTTCAGAAATAGCAAGCTAAGGAAAGAACATCTTTGAATCTGCATCAGAGGAGTTGGGTGGAAACAGTGAGAGAATTCGTGGTTCAGTGCCCAGAGTCTTCCCATTACCATGTGTGTATTTGTTGCTCTCTGGGTAATGGGCTATGGATAATTCTTAATGATGTGGCAAATTGGAGCATCCTGGAAGCACAGAATATTCTCAACCTTAGTGCAGAATGATATAGGATCTTAGAATTTTAGAAACGACAGTAGACTGAGAGATTTGAGTAATGCTAATCGTCTCCCTGGTTTGTTTGGAGCTCCATGACACTGAGTGTAGATTTCTGGACAGAACTGAGCAGTAAAATTCTCTCTGGTATGGCTTTGGAAGGAAAAATATTCGGTTATCAATTGTTAAAGTCTGGAACTAGGGTATATAAACCCAGGACCTATGAACAACCTGTATCCAAGGGTTCCAGTGAAAGTGTTAGGGAGAGAGAGAGAGGAGAGAGAGAGAGAGAAAGAGAAGAGACAGGGAGAAAAAAGTAACTAGATATTCAGAGAATGAAGAAAGGATAAGAAAGAGACTATTGGAAGGGATACTATTATCAGATTTTGTAGCTTTCATGGGCTATATTTATTTTATAGTTCACATTTTGGTCCAATCAATGTTTATTTCACATAACAATACTACTTTCTAGAATGCTTATCAAGGTATAAACTCTGTACTTTAACCCCAAACCCTGCAGTTTAACCATGGAGTTATATATCAGTGCAAATAAATTGAATTAATTCAATGGAATCCTTTAAAAACAACTTGCTGTTTATATATAGTTGCCATATATATTTAAAATTGTGTGATATTTTTCCTCCATGGTGTACTGGTTCCACATGCCACAATTATCTCCATGTAGTTCACTTGTGACTTGTCTCACTTGTCTCACTTGTCTTCCCATTGTCCATTGATTTACTAGAGCGGGCTCTAGTAAAATCTCCATAAGTCCTGTCACATGTTAGTGTAGCCCAAGGGCATCCACTTGCTCCAGGAACACGAAGAGCCTCAGATTATTCCTTCAGGTCATGGGAAAAGGTCTACAATTGTTACTGGTTTTTGGCTTTTCAAATATGATACAGGTAGCTTGCCAGATTCTGCCATGTGGGTGTTGTACTTTCAGTAGTAGGCTCTCATCTCGTGCATTTACTGATGAACAGCAATGGAGGAAATCGGCTTTTCTCTTGGGTGGAGCTCTTATGAGCAGTGGAGTCCAGATGTTGAAAATGGCAACCTTCATGGTGTAGGGGTTCCTCTGGCTTCTTGCAAGGCTCTATTGGAATGGCAGGCCAGGGCTTGAACTCGCCTTCCCTCCCAGCACCTCATGATCAGTTGAGCACAGGGAGAGCCAGTAGCAGTGCTGCCCTGGGTATCTGAGTCTCTGGATCAGGCATACATGGGTTTGAAATAGTCTTCACTGTAGGTTGGGGCTCTGATGAGCAAGGCTTGAGATCAGCTTTTCTCTTGGATGGAGCTCTGATGAGCTGTGGAGCCTGGAGACAAGCTGTGGAGCCTGGATACGTAAACTCGTATGTACCTGTATTTAAATCAAAATGTGGGGCCATGGAGAAAGGTTTGGGCGAGAGTCCATGGTTCATATGTGGGAGGCCGGGGTTTGGGCCCTGGCACTGCAGAGTTATGCCAATACTTGTGACTACTTCCAGGAAAATCTTCTCTTCACCTAAGGGCTCCTAGTTGCCCTCACCACTTGCTCTTTATTTAAAAATTCTAGAACTACTTAGAAACAGCATAAAGTAATAAAGAATGCAAAAGTTAAGATAAAAGCACCAGATGGGAAAACAGTATGAATATATTTTTTATTTAATTTTCTACCATTAGAACTATAAGTAACTTGAAGATAATTTCTTTAGTTTCTGAAATTTCTGAGTTAGTTTACAAAAAGTTCAAGAAGAGCATGTCATCTAACCAAGGTCTGAGATATGATTTGCTAAAATCTTAAAATTTTAATTTAACTGGGTCTAAAATGGTAACCTATTTTCAGGTGGCTTTAACCAATGTCTTCATCTCCTTTCAGGTCATTGCTTTCAAACACATTGTTACAGTTTAAGAGACTGCATATTTGAATAAGCAAACTGGTAATAATCATAATCCCTTGAATAAAGTACTATTTGGCAATCTAATAAACACAGAGACATGCCACACACATTTGTATCTGCTTTTCTTTATTCTGTATCAGCAGCATGTGGGGATAGAAACTTCCTAAACTTTGCAAAATAGAGATCAGTATGGAGCATGTACCCAGGTTGAGACAACTCCATAGCTACAGTTTGTGATGTGGGCTAGCTTCAGCTTTAAACTAAACTATGTCTAAGAGAAAACTTCTTTCTTCAAAAGATTGCACTGCTAACATAAGTATTTTTAAAAATTTCTTGGGGCAGTATGGTTTACATTCTACTACTGTTACTAGTAGGATTTCCGACATGAATCATTCTAACATAATTTTCTCCACCAAGTGTCTACTGCTTTCCACATCTTCCCAGGGACCCTCACCCACTCTCCCCACCCCACTGTGGGCTCTCTACTGAAGACAAGTTTTCAGTTCCTGTTGCTTTGAGACATTTGCTATTCTCCTATTTCTTCACACAATTTTCTCTCTCATAGGAGGAATATATAACTTGCATATTTTTACAAGTCATACAGAACATTTGGGAATGACTGACGGGCGAGAGAAGAAAATGAGAATGAATGGGAAAAAAAGTCATTAAGATCTGGTCTACATGACTTATTATGAATCATTATTTATTTATCTACTGAAGACGTAGAAGTGCACCGACTTGTCATAACTCAATGCAAGACTGTGGATGCGCCAAAGTCATTTCACTGACCCCGAAGTGCTTACTAATTCTCTCAACATCATTTTGCAGTTGGAAATGCTGGCTTAATTGATAAGCGAATTATCTTCTTTGCATTCAGGTTTGTTTTCATAATGCCAACTCAGCAACCCCAAAACAGGGATTTCCTAGATACTCTGAATACTGACAAAACAGACCAGAAAGATGAGGGCCAAGAAGTGGATTCACTGAAATAGTTAACAATATAATACCACAGAGAAGCTGATTTTAGGGGATGTAGTGAAATAAAGACTAAGGGGATTACATATTTTTTCCCCAGTGAGGTAGTGGAAGAGTTCCAAAGTTGGCTTTCCCAAATAATCTCCATCTGTCAAATACTATACTGAAGGTCTCACCTAATAGGGTTCCTCAACTATGTTGAATTTGAAATGACAATGGAATGGGAAACAGAGAATTTTAGAAACTAATTTTGTATATACCCTTACACGTTGAAAACAATCTGGGAATGAAATAATGACTTTTTAAAAATTAAGAACCTTGGGGCGGAGCGATAGCTGGTAGGGCATTTGCCTTGCACGTCGACTGGCCTGTGCAGGCCTGGGTTCATTCCCCGGCATCCCATATGATCCCCAGAGCACCGCCAGGAGTAATTCCTGAGTGTAGAGCCAGGAGTAACCCCTGAGCATTGCCAGGTGTGAGGCAAAAATAAATAAATAAATAAATAAATAAATAATAAAAATTAAGAACGTATTAAATCTTAAAATACACATTGTCTTTAGAAAGAAGAATGTGTTTTTTCTGATTGAATTGATATAAAATAAGAATGCAAACAATGTTTAAGTCCTTAAAAAGGTTAAAGAAGCTCAAATAAAAAGAAATAAGCATAAACCTGAAAAACAAAAGTCCTAAACAATGGTCTTACTGTCGAACTAAATAAAAATTAAAATGAAGAATATGTTTCCAATCAGACACTTATGCTAATATTTAAATGCTTTAATGATTCAAAGTAGAAACTACACTCAGACTAAAAAAAACTCCGGTTGAATAATCCTGGTTTAAATATCATCTTATTTCATCTACATTAAAATAGTCTTATAAGAAAAAAAACACTGTTATTTTGCAACCTTGCCATCCTTTAAGAAATCCTTTGGACAAATGTATTTCTGTGAAAGAAAAATTCAAAAGGAAATAATTAATTAATTTTATGATCATGAATGGTGTAATTAAAAATATTACTTTAGTGAAATCTTTCCCCCAAAGGACCCTTATATCAGTACACATTTTTATAATTTTGAATAATTACAAACTAGAGTAATAAATGTATTCATATCCTAAGTCACTTGACAAAACTTCACTGAGAATGAAAATTAGCAGGGTTTATAAAGAAGAAATGTGACACCCTGTACCTTATCATTTATAGTTTTCACTCAGTTTCATTAGGACATATAATTGACTACTGGGCATAAGAACTTAAAAATAAGAATATTATTACTATATCACCACCTTAAAATAACAAAAAAAAAAACAGTTCTCTTGCAGTATCAGCATATTTGGTTGCAAAAGAGGTGAAGTGTTTGGAAAATATCTCAAAGTTAATATGCAATTTCTATTTCATAGATGTTTTCTTCTTTTTTTTTTTCTTCTTATTTGTTTAGATTTTTGTACACAGATCTACTCCTGGCTCTATGCTTAGAATGTGTGGTGTTGGGACTCTAACCAGGGTAAGCCACGTGTGCAAAGCAAATGCCTTACCTTTGCGTCATCTCTCTGAACTTCCTGTGTGCTTTTTAGCTTTTATCTATATAGAAAAACCCTAGCATAGATGAAGGAAATTGCATTTACCACTTTCTTAAATATTTCTGTAAAATGAATGTAGATAAACATCTCCCTTTCAGCAACACTCCCAGAGGCAGAAGTAACATAGAAGGCACTGAAGGAAAACAGCTCCGATGCAAGCTCCTCCACGAAGCTTCCTTTGGTTTCTAATTCCGGAAGTTGCCACTTTCTCATTTTGCACTTGAAAGTTGATCAGCGGCACCGTGTATGGACCCCTGGCTCCTGACAGGAGTGATCCCTCAGCATTGCGCCAGGAGCCTGTCCCTTTGCAGTACTTGGTATGGCCCCGAAACAAAACCAAGCAAAAACAAACCAACAAAAAAAATGTGACATGATTTCTTTTCATCAATAAAGTAGTTTTCCTTTGTTCTTTAATGTATCACACTGTATCACTGTCTTCCCGTTCATCATCAATTTGCTCGAGTGGGCACCAGTAACAGCCCCATATGACCTGTCTCATGCAAGTAGAGCCCAAGGACACCTGCTTGCTCTAGGAACATAAAGAGCCTCAAACCATTCCATCAGGTCATGGGAATGAGGTCTATAATTGTTACTGGTATCTGGCATATCAAATACGACACGGGTAGCTTGCCAGGCTCTGCCGTGCAGGTAGCATACTCTTGTAGTCATCTCAAAATCCAGCATTTATTGATGAACTGCGCTGCCGCAGCGTCTCGCGCGAGCCAGGCTGTGATAGGCTGGTCTGCTGGGTGCAGTTCTGACGGGGAGGAAGTCCGGATGTGGAAAATGGAGGTCATCATGGAGTGGGGGGTGGTCTGGCTTGTTGTGCGGCTCTGCTGGGGTGGTGGGCCAGGGCTAGAACCTGCCATATCTCCTGGGCGCCTCATGAGAGGCTGGGCACAGACATGGGGCAGAGCATGAGACAGACATGGGGCAGAGCTGCTACTGGCTCTCACTGTGTTCTTTAATGTTGCAAGTTAATGTTAATTTTTTTGGTAACATTTATCTTTTTTTTCTGAGGATGTGTTATATACCTTGCCAGGTCTTTCTTTTCTACCAGATCATACCACAAATACCTAAATTATCTCCATTTCACAAATTATAAGAAGACAAGTTAAGGAGATGCAAAAGTTGTAAAAGGTCATGTAGCTTTCATCATACATTGTCCTTGAATCTGGCTATTTTACACTCTAGCCTGAGGTCTGAACCCACTCTGTAGAGCAACATATTTAAGTAAAGCAACACATTTGCTCATTAGGAAGTTATTTTCTCCAATATTTCCTTTTTAAGCCATCCCAGGGGTGTTGTTTGAGCCTGTAAATAAGGAGGATTACAGAAAGTGGTTCCAAAGCTCACATACAACGCTCAGAATAATAGTGGTCACTCTTTCTAGAAGCCTTTGAATACCCTGTAGACTGGCTGGAGTGTTTCACTTGTATTATCTCAATTAATCCTCATGAACAATCTGCCACCTCTTATTATCCCCTGTCAGGATGAGACAAAGAAGGTTTGCCAAGCTTGATTACCTTGGCAGAAGTCCCACTGCTATTTAAGGACGTAGCCTGAAATTAGGGCCCACGTCCTCTGATTTTCAGTCTCCAGATCAAACTCTGCACAGCTCTGTAACATGTCACTCCACCGCTGCTAGCCGACTGCCCATTCTCTCCTTGCGCTGCGGCTCCGCCTGCTCCAGCGGCTTTTCCTAGGGACCAAGGCAGGCAGCAGGGCCACCACGTATTCTGGGGCACAATATGAGACTTTTGGGAGACGAGCACAGGGGGCCACATATCCTCCACTGGGGATATGCATCATGTTGATTTCCCGTCAGATTTAAGCAATTTGGGGATCAACTTTAGTTTTGAAAAAGTGCCCAAGGCTTTTGGTTATTTTTTTTTTCCCCAGGAGTGGTTCTTGTTAGACAAACTCCTATTTTGGAGACCAGAGAGAGATTGGGAGCAGAGCACCTGTCTTGAAAACACAAGCATGGGGGAGAGGCGCTATTAATACTCCAACACCACTGTCCACCGGCTCCAGTGCTACGCCAGCACCTCTGTCGTTTGATTCGCCTGGTGCCAAGCACATGGTACAGTCGTAAAACAACATGCAACCGAATAGTTGTCCTCAGCACATAACACTAACACAGATGTGTAGAAACAACAGCAAATGGAGGGAGAAGTAAAAATATACAAATAAAAAATAAATAAACAAATAAATAAATGTATAGATAGATGATAGATAAATGTTAAACAGACAGACAGACAGATAGACAGATAGATAGACAGATAGATAGACAGATAGATAGACAGACAGACAGACAAGACAGACAAAGACAGACAGACAGATAGAGATAGATAGATAGATGATAGATAGATAGATAGATAGATAGATAGATAGATAGATAGATAGATAGATAGATAGATAGATAGATAGATAGATAGATAGATAGATAGATAGATAGATAGATAGATAGATAGATAGATAGATAGATAGATAGATAGATAGATAGATAGATAGATAGATAAGTGAATGAAAATGGTAAAGTCTTGGTACCTTTTACCACTAATTTTAGAAAAGTCCAGCTTTATTTATTTTGGAAGTTCAAGTAACCCAAAGATTATATGCTATTATTCTAAAACAGACTTGAGTATTACTCATTATTTTTGTTACTGCAATGGCCTATCTCATTGCATTTAATTCTTGGAATAAAAAAACATATGTGTGTGAGTGTGTGTACCATCTATTTTATATATGTATACATCTCATATATATCTCATCTATTCTGCACACACACAAACATGGCTCAAGTGGTAGAACATATGTATATCATGTGTGAGACACTTAGTTTGTTCCCTATGACATCACCACAAAAATGCTCAAGTCCTTCCACCATTTTCTTGGCCTCTTTTCACTTCTTCATTATCTCCCTCCCATATTCCCACTGCTTGGTAATCTGAGTTTTGTTATTCAAAGTAAAGTATTGTCATTATTCAATATAGTCTGTCTCTTGTCTTTCTACATACCATCAATGAGTAAGAACATTTGGTATTTGCTTTTCCCTTCTGACTTATTTGGCTTAACATCATTTATCCCAGTTTCTCCAAGCTACAGTGTGCTGTGAAAATGATCGTTCCTTAAAACTGTAGCACTCCACTTGAATATGAACCATGACTTCTTTATCCTTTCATCTGTCATTGGACATTTGTATTGTCTCTAAGATATCATAGA
>JAJIBD010001452.1:0-15000 GCA_021461705.1 Cryptotis parvus | reverse complement strand
AATGACTCCAACTCTTAGTTTGGTAATCAGTGGAATCATTCAGATAGACAGGAAATCCAAATATCAGTTTTCAGTGAAAAATAGTGGATTCCTTTTTGGATTGGTTGAGTTGGAGGTGCCTGACAGTCGTCGAGTTGGAAATGTCTAGCTGGTAGTTGAATGTATTTGGCTGGATTTCAAGCAAATGATCAAACATGGAGCTTGTGGGGAATGGGGGATTTAAAGTAATGAGAAAATAGGAACATTTATGGATTGCTGTGCTGCTAATTTTAGAAAAGGAGACTTAGAGCTACAAACCCATATGAAAGAAAAATGCTTTGGGGTATCAGGATCTGTTTGAGAGTTTCATGTCTCTAGCTTAACTTAGTGCATCTTAATCCTTTGAAAATATTTATTTAACTTTAGTGCAAAGACTCATCTTACAACTAGAAGATTATTTTAGCACATGGAGCATCTTGCTTGGGTTCCAGGAGTAGAAAGTTAACCTTTCACACCCAATGCTTGTTCATCTTGGAAGTCCTCTATCTCAACCGAAAGCTATAGTTTAAAATCTGACATAAATCCTATTTATTTAATAACCATTTGTAAAGCACACCAGGAAAAATATACAAAATGTTGCTATAGGGTCAACTCTTAATACCACCTTTGTTTTTAAATATCATTTTAAGGATTGCTGTTACAGATACATATTGTTATAATTAAATCAGGCAAAAAAGTCACAAAGTGTTTTTCGATAATCAGGTGTGTTCACATGCCTTATGAAAGTGAAATAACTACATGACTCTTGCTTTCTCAGGTCTCTGCATGTCAATGAACTACTAACTTATGATCTTTCTGTCTCTTCTCTCTAGCAAACCACCTTGCTGGAATGAAAGCATGTTTCAGTGTTTTACTTACAACTTAACTACTGATTTCCTACTGTTCTAATAAGTCATGTAACCAACCCTACTGAGAAAAAGTGACATGTTATTCCATGCAAAATGAAAAGGCACTTCAGAATTGTATGGCATAGACTATGGGCAAGTGGGCAAGAAAGAGAACTTGAGGATTCATTAAGTATTGTCTATCTCAATAGCCCAGTTCTTGTCATCAGAGCATACCCGTGGGATCCTAATCAAACTGTGTCTGTCCTCCCATCTACTCCAGAATAGTTATATCAAGCACTATCACTAACAAAAGGTAAAACTAAAATTAAGACTGTACAAATGGTGGCCAAAGTCTAAACTGATAACCCACTTAACTTGCATGCAGCCCACCCAGTTATGGTAACCAGTACTATATACTGTTCTCAAGCCCTGCCATAATGCTGGTCAATAATATGCCCTGAGTACAGGCTAGAGTGGCCCCTCCAAAAGGGGTGATGAACACAACCTACCAAACCATTTTTAAGTGTATATTTTTAAAAAGAACCTACAAAAATATCTTTAATAGATTTTAAAAGGATTTTAAAAGGCATTCTCTTATTAATTCAAGTTTTTACAATGATTCAAGTATTAGTTCCACATTTCTCATCCTGTTATTATAATCCATAATGCTACACAAGAGGACTGATTAATGAATATGTAACTGAATATATTAATTTAATTTACTTAATATTGAATATAATTAGTACTTTGTAATACACTATAATGTTTTGAAACATCACTTCTGTTCCCACTGCATTTGGAAAAATTAGAAGTCACACATAATACAAAGTAATATGTGATAACTTTAAGTTATCTGAGTTCTAAAGGATTTTTTGCATCAAAACAGTAAATATAAGTTTTCAACTTCCTATCTGCTGTTCTATAATATCAACTGAAAATTTCAAGAACTATAAAGAATCACTGTATCACTGTCATTGTCTTCCCATTATTCATCGATTTGCTCAAGTGGGCACCAGTAACATCTCCATAAGTCCTGTCAGAAGCAAGTGTAACCCAAGGGCATCTGCTTGCTCCAAGGACTGGAACAGCCTCAAACCATTCTTCAGGTCATGGAACTGAGGCCCATAATTGTTACTAGCTTTTGGTATAACAAATAAATTAAACACAGGTAGCTTGCCAGGCTCTGCGGTGTAGGTGGTATACTCTCAGTAGAAGGCTCTCATCTCAAGAATTTACTGATGAAAATAAAGAATATGTATTTTTATCTTTGTCTGACAACTTAGGAAAAGAAATCCAGATTCTTTTATAAATTTTCTGTAAGTTTTCTTTCCTCCCTTTGATCAGGGCTTAAACCAAGATTTCACAATCTTGCCAACATAGTGAAATCTGGAAAATGAAACTACCTTTTAATTAATTAATTAATTAATTAATTGGGTTTTTTTCCCTTTTTTGGTCACATTCGGCAATGTTCAGGGGTTTCTCCTGGCTCTGCACTCAGGAATTACTCCTGGCGGAGCTCGGGAGACCATATGGGATGCCTGGGATCTAACCCGAGCCGGCACCAGCCAGCCGCATACAAGGCAAACACCCTACCCACTGGACTATTACTCCAGCTTCCTACCTCTTAATTTAAAATGATCAAATTGGTACTATAAAATGTTAACGTTGATTAAATTTTGTTTTAATCTCAGTTTGTTTTCACTCAATTTTTCTTGCATAAAATATTTAACTGCTTTCTTTATTATATAAAATTTTGTTCCAATTAACTGTTCATATTGAATATTTTTAGCACCAGAAAGAGATGTTGGTTATGTTCTAATATTTTACTGAAGAAATAAAAGTCTTCCAAGTATCTGCAGTAAATTCTATGGTGTGTTTCCTGTGAGACTAATTCATTGGTAATAGAGGATATTTAAAGAAATGAAGCACCATTGGCAAGCATCGACTCTTCTAAACAAAGCTTCCAAATAACTTAGTAATAAGTTTTATGAATTTAGCCAACCAAAACATATGTTACAATAATGTGACTATTACTTGACAATAAATATATAAAGCAGCAGCTGGTTTGAATGTACAATTTTGTTTGTTAATTATTAAACATTAAATTATTGTTAATATAGTCATTCAAAGTTAAATATGATAACTTTTGAAATGTTTGAATACTTAAACCTAAGGTCAGATGGAAAGCAATCATATCTGGTAACTTTGTTTTAAGATAATGGTTATCTTCAAATTGAATATTAAATACATATTCAATTTTAAGATAACATATTTGAGCAAAGTTTGAAAAACACTTTTTTAAATTTATTGACTTTTATTGACTTTAAGAGAAGAAAATGAGCAATTGAATGAAAATTTGATTTAAGATATAAACAGAAATACATGTAAATTTATGATATTCATAATTTACCTGTTAAAATTAATGATTTATTGTATTGTACATAAATTTCAAATTTATATTACTGAAAATGAAAATGTGATTCTGATTTCTCCTTATTTATTTATGGCATCATAGCTTTTATTTTCTTTTATAGTAAATAATAGTCTTATGGAACTCCAAATTTTTCTTTGCTTTATTTAATTCATATGTATGTTGTTTTCTCTTTACCGTATGCGACTAAAAGTCATGCAGTTTCATATTTTTTCTGGAATAATTTGATTAGTTTCTTTTCATTTATCATTTTCACCTTTTGGTGAAAAAGATTTTGCTGTGAATGGCAGTATTTTATTTACAACTGAGTAGTCGATACTCAGCTGACTAGTAAATTCCACAGTCTGTGTTTACTACACCTTCTGTATTCATTAATCAGCTGATGAACCCTTCTGCTGTTTAAAGTTTTTTGTTGTTATAAGCTCTTAGCAATAAATATGGACGTGCCTATATATCATTAAATTTTTATAGCAAAATGTTTATATTTTGGTAAATATTCAAAAGTGGGATAACTTTTCATGTAGCATTTATATTTTTAATATTTTGAGGAGTTTCTATCTTATTTAGTGGGCTATCTCTCTGGCCCCCAAACCTAGAGACTATACCAAGTTTAAAAAGATTCAGCTGATGCCACATCTTTTCCAATATTTATTGATTTTTCTGTTTTGTATAATATCCATTCTAATAATTGAGAGATTATTTTGATTTCTAACTCCAAAATAAGAGATGATGAGAACTTTTACATGCTAAGTAATATGTATTGCATATCTCTATTTTCAGAAATGTCTTTTCAGATATTTTGCTCACTAATCAGTATTGGAAAAAATTGTTGGGGAGCTCTGGGGTCCCCAACAGTATCAGAGCAAAAGTTCTCTTCTACCTCCAAGGCCACCAGGGAACAGATGAAAACTCACAAGTCTGGTACAGTTCCAAAAAGTCTTTTAATAGTACAACAAGCACTAGGACCGCAATCCAATATAATGGAAGACCTATAGCTCTGCTTAGAACTTAGATCATAGACTAGGACTCAAGTCTCCTACCATAGAGGATTCTACCATACAGAGTCCCACCAAACGAAAAAAAGTCCCACCAAAGAGGGATATAAGGGGACTGATTTGAGTCAGTCCCCCTTGTGTATATAAGTCCCCCTTATATACACAAAAGTGTATGATATGGTCTGATTATTATTATTGCATTTGTTTCCTTTTATATAGAAATCTTCAAACATAACTACAGTTGATGTCAAGAAATATTTCATGTATGTTTTATTACACATGTTTTATTATGTATATGTACCTATGACTGAGACATATAACAATAACTTTTATATTTTTTATTTTTTAATCATTTTGTTCCAATTTGCATTTTTTTTTTTTGCTGGATGACATTACTTGTGCTATTTTCTTTCTATAATTCCTTTATGTGGGAGTTTAGATTTTTTTGTGTGTAGTTCTTAGTTTTTCTTGAGATAGATGTCTCTATTGTTATAAACTTCTTTTTGGTACTGCTTTTGCTGTATACCACAGGTTCTGATAAGTTGTGTCATCATTTTCATTCATCCCCAATCATTTTAATATTTCAGTTCCTCATAGACCCTATAATTTTCATAGCATATTTATCATTCTCCAAAACTGTATGGATTTTTCCCTTTTTCTCCTTGTGGTTGATTTCTAATTTTATAACATTATGTTGTAAATGTGCTATAATTATTTAAATCTTAATAAATTTTTGAAATTTATGTTTGAGACCAACACATTTTTAGTATAGTCTTACTAAAGTCAACATATAATATACCCAGGATAATGTCCCATGAGTACTTTAAAGAACATGCATTCTATTTTGAGATGTTGGAATATGCTATTAAAATCTATTTAGTGCATCATGCCTGATCACTGGCCTTTGTTCCCCTGGTATTTTTCTGTGAGATGCATCCATTTATATAAATAAAATGATAGAGTCTCATGCATTATTTTGTTGCTATCACTGTCTCTAAGTCTGTTAATAATTGTCTACTTATTTTGGAACTGCTATGTTGGATGCCTATGAATGGTTCTGATATCTTACTGTTATTGATCTCTTTATTATATATTGTACATATTTAACTCTTGCTATCTGATCTTATAAATGGTTCCTATTTTCTTAAATTTTCTTTTGGCTTGAAGTACATGTTTCTATCCCTGTATTTTAGGTTTATATTTGCTGTTAAAGATTAAGTGAGTCTCCTATAAACAGCATTTAATTGTGTTGCTCATTTTAATCAATATGGCCACTAATGCAAAGTTCAATCATTACATTATGGTTGACGGTTAATATGTGAGGGTTTGTTATTATCATTATGACCTAATTGCTATGTTTTTTAAAAAATTATTTAATTGTTCTTTTTTGAGGGGGTAATAAAACTCTTCCAAATGTTTCTTAAAGGAGATGCCTAGTCTTAGCAAATTCTTTAAGATCTGGTTTACCGTGAGAGCTTTTATTTTCCCCTCATATTTGTAAAAGAATGATGCAAGCTATAAAGTTCATTGCAAACAGTTTTGGCCTTTGAATATTTTGAATATGCATTCGACTCTCTAGTCTGTGGTGATTCTGCTGAGAAGTCTAATTAAAATCCAATAGTATTACCTTTTATGTTACTTATTGTTTTGTTCCCCAAGTCACATTAAATATTATTTATCCTGAGCTCTTTTTGATAGAAATAATATTATGTGCTTGATTGTTGAACTCTGAATTTAAACATTAAAATCATCCCTTTGTTTCAGACCTGAACATTCTGTTTTTTCCACAGGTTAGGTGTCGGGGAGCACCACCGGGGTCCCCCGACAGTGCCAGGAAGTAGGTTCCCTTCTCTGAAGCCGGCGGGGAATGGATGAAGACTCAGGAATCCGATGCAGTTTTAAAAGACTTTACTTATCACAGGTTCAGGCACACAAGTTAGCAATAGGGAAAACCCTGTGCTTAGGATTCCCAGCTAGAACCCCAGACACGTGTAGGCCAATATGGCAGCCACCACTTGTTAATGCCCTGTAAAAAGGAGAAAAACACAAGACTCCCAAGAAAGGTGAGAGCTCACAAAGAGAGAGCACAAAGAGAGAGAGAGAGAGAGAGAGAGAGAGAGAGAGAGAGAGAGAGAGAGAGAGAGAGAGAGCAGGCTGGTTTTATACCCCTGCAACTTAGACCTCCCACAATTATTAGAAGCAGGAAGGGCCAAATGCCCTTAGGTAATTTCTCCCAGCACCTCACCTAGGCCCTATTATATGCTAATGTTTTGAGCCAAGATCTGCCTGGAAATTCCTTTATAGGGTAGAGAAGGGGGTTTCTGAGATGGCATGTCTGTACCAAAGACTAATCCTAATACCAGTTAAATATTTCTCCAAGCCTTCACAAGTCTCGTCTACTTCACGGTAGTTTTGTATTTTAGTTGTCTTTGAGTTATCAGGGAGCCATACTTGCTTGCCTGGAGGCAAACAGCATTTCTCTTTGGTCTAATTACTTAGAGATCCAACGTGGCCAGGCAAATATGCTGGTAAGATCTAGCTAGTCCCACGATGATTGTGGTAGCATGAGAGAATATTTATACCAGCTAGTACAGAATACATGGTCAGATAAACTGCCACATTTAGACTACCTGCTTATCTATGAAGTGATTTGCAGGAGGCAATCCAGAGCAGATGCAGAGGCCTCGGTCTTGCAACAGTTAGGGAGGTTTTCTGGTATTATTTCTTCGAATAAGTTCTCTCTTCTGCCTCACTTTTCCTTCTGCCATACCTATCACTCTTATGCTGCCTTTCCTTATGCATCCAGTTTCTCATGGAACTAGTATTTGTATCCTGTTTTTCCTCTTCTTCTCTGACTCATTTGCACATCTTTGAGGTCACTGATCATCTAGAATTCCTTTTGGTCTATCTCTTTTTTGTAGATTTCTTAAATTTTTAACCTCATTCAGTTAGCTTTTCATATCCCAAATGTCTGTTTTTATTTTAGTTATCAATTTCTGCCTTCTATTCATTGATTTTGTACTATGAGTATAAACCTTATTTTGTTTGATGTTTATTTCATTTTTAAAATTTGTTTTACTGAATTTTTTCTGGCATCACTTTTACCTCTCAAAATTTTCTTATAAAATGTTAGCTCTATTGGGAGCAGAGTAATAGTATAGCAGGTAGTATAGTAGTAATTTGCCTTGCATGCAATCAACATTGGTCAGATCCCTGTCACCCCGTATGATCTTCTGAGCATCACCAGGAGTATGTCCTGAGTGCAGAGCCAGCAGTAATTCTTGTGCATCATTAGGAATAGTCCCAAAACAAAACAAAACAAAATTTGCAGCTATAGACTTCCAGAGAGACATGCAGACATGGGGCAGAGCTGCTACTGGCTCTCCCTGTGCCCAGCCACTCATGAGGCGCCCTGAAGGGATGGCGGTTTCTAGCCCTGGCCTGCCACCCCAGCAGAGCCTCCCAACAAGTCAGACGACTCCCCACTCCATGAGAGCCTCCATTTTCCACATCCAAACTTCCCCTCCTCAGAACTCCAGCCAGAAGACCAGCCCATCACAGCCCGGCTCATCCAGATCCACCCTGCAGCAGTCTTTTTTTAAATTCAGCCCAGGTATGCTGATCCAGAGACTCACAGACATGGGGTAGAGCTGCTACTGGCTCTCCCTGTGCCCAGCCGCTCACGAGGCTCCCAGGAGGGATGGTGGGTTCTAGCCCTGGCCCGCCACCCCAGCAGAGCCTCGCAACAAGCCAGATGACCCCCCCCCACTCCATGAGGGCCTCCATTTTCCACATCTGGTCCTCTCTCTCGTCAGAACTCCACCCAGCAGACCAGTCTATCACAGCCCAGCTTGCATGTCCACAAGCCTGCGTGGTTCATCAATAAATGCTGGATTTAGAGATGACTACAAGGCTATGCTACCCGCATGGCAGAGCCTGTCAAGCTACCCGTGTCATATTTGATATGCCAAATACCAGTAACAATTATAGACCTCATTCCCATGACCTGATTAAATTGTTTGAGGTTCTTTATGTTCCTGGAGCAAGCAGGTGCCCTTGGGCTCTATTTGCATGAGACAGGACATATGGAGAAGTTACTGGTGCCCGCTCGAGCAAATCGATGATGAACGGGAAGACAGTGATACAGTGATAGACTTCCAGATTTTGATGATTGGGTCCTCCTACATAATAATTTCCTTTTTTTAACTCTTTTTACTTTGTGTGCACATACTTTTTTTTTAAATTTAGCTAAGCACATTTTAAGTTAGATATGGCTGTTGTGCCTGACTGCATCAGCAAATGACAGACAGGATACAGGCTTGTCTACACACAGGGCTCTGCCCTATGGGCCCTTATGGTTAATGGTCTGACATAGAAAAGACTGGGTCCTCTGGATGAACCCAGAGCCACGGCAGAGCCTGGCAAGCTACCCGTGGTATATTCGATATGCCATAAACAATGACAATAATGGACCTCATTCCCAATGAATGGAGACATTACTGGCTCCAGCTTGAGCAAATAGATGAACAATGGGAAGACAAGTGACAAATGACATTTTAAGTACATTTCATTTGCTTTTCCAGCAAGTGGTGCTATCTTTGATAATATTTATTTGAGTTGGTTCAATAAAAGTAGATAATTTCCAGTTTTTATAGGAAGTAGAGCTTTATAGCTGCCATTTGCTAAGTCAGAGGGGTGGAGTAGATTTCAGAGGCTAAGCAAACATTGGGAATGTGTTAGAAAATGAGCCTGATTCTTTTCTTCTTTTAAATATTTTATTATACCACTGTGAGATATACAATTACAAAGATGTTCATGTTTGGATTTCAGTCACACAGTGTTCCAGCACCCATCCCCTCCACCAGTGCCCATTTCCCACAACCAATGTCCCTGATTCCTGCCCCCCCCACCACTTCCTAGCCTACCTCTATGGCAGGTTCTTTATTCTTTACTCTCACTCACTCACTCTCTCTCTCTATTTCTCTCTTTCTCTTTCTTCCTTCTCTTACACATTGTGGATTGTAATACATACACTTAGAGGTTATCATGTATATATTTTGCCTGTATTAATGTTCAGTTCTAGGTTGGTATTAGCACTTTCGGCAAGTATTAGTTCTCTGTTCCATTCTCTGTCTCTATTCCGTTCTGTCTTACCTAACCTGATTCTTGTTTGTCACATTCCTAATTTCACTCCACTCATATTTGACAATTTTGTATCTTTTTATTCATCTTCTCTTTCCTACCTTTCCTTCCTCTTCTCCTATACCTCCTGTTATATTTTCTATAGCTCTTCTGTGTCTCTCTGTCTCTCTCATACACACAGACACACACCACACTCAACACAAACACAGACATTTCTGTGTTGTGTTTCTCTAACAGACTGTGCACTGAGAGCTGACATCTTGAACTCATTTGACAAACCAAACTAAGCCCCATTAATTAATTTAGCAAGCATTAATTGGGTCTATATACTTGATATGTCATAAAAGTACCTCCTATGATTAATGATTTTCTGTTTAGTACCAGTGAACTAATTTTATCTCTATATAAGCATCTTGTTTGATAAGTATTGATTCTGTAGTTTTATCAAGAAGCTATATTTCTATTATCTCAAGAATAATTATTAGACAATTATTTGTTGGAAAATAAAAACTAGTAATATGAACAGATAAAAGATTGGAGTACAGAATGTTATTAATTAAAAAAATAAGTTGGCCATGATTAATAGACAAAGCACTGCTGACATTTTGGTGTGTTTATTTACCAACTATTTAGTACTGTGAAAATTGTGTGTATAAGCAAATGCATTCCATTCCATCTGTTATATTTTGAAATGCTTTCTGATTGTGTTGCCAGCTTGTTTATTTAATTTATTTATTTAGTATAGAATTTTATTTTTTGTAATAATAAATTTACTTTTATCTGATAAAAATTGCAATAAATATATTTTATATTTAAAAATTTCTTAATGCTATAATGGCAATGCCATCTGTCATTTTTAAAGTTATAACTTATTTGTTAATTGAGTTATTATTTCATAAAGTATGAATAATATAGCATACATATTGATAATTTAATACTACAGGTACATACATTTCATTGTAAATCAGATATAGTTATTATCTTTTGTTTTTATTTAAGCTTTACAATTCAAGCAAGGCCTTTTAGGTTTGATGTTAGTGTGAGTGTGAAACTTTCTAAACATTTTCTAATCATTTAAAAAGTTAGCTGGAAGTCTTAACCTCAGAGTTAAAACAATAATATTAAGCTAACATTGAGAAACATGGTTTATTTAATGTGTGCTAAACTGGTTTTCATAGGTACTCTTAATTTTTGTAAAATATTTGTGTATGTTGTATACTAATTATATAAGTATTTTTATAAAATAAATTTCTTAAATCTTAGAAAATCCATTAGTACATTAATTTAAGAAAAGGAGATGTAATATATAATAGCAGAACAAATAAGAGAAGGCTGTAAACTGCGTTTTCATTTTCTCTGAGTTATTGTCCCAAGCAAATGCTTTAGGGGCATTACTTTACTTGTTGAACCTCTTCACCTCGACCTATAATTAGGGATTATAAAAGCAGCTAAATCTCCATAAATGAAAGGAATCTTGACTTAGGAGTTTTATTACTGAGATTTATTGATCAGTGGTCAACCACAGTCCAAAAAAATATTACATAAATAAAATGCATAGAGAGAGACCATGTTCACATATATCTTATCACAAAATGCCGCTCCAGTTGTTCTATTTTATCATGTTACTATTGCTAATCTCTTATGTTTAATTAAATTTTTTCATTGGGAAAATATCAAAGGGAAAAACCATAACATCATTAGAAATCGAAAAGTCAGGCCTAAAATGCAGTCTTTTATACCCGACCTGACTCAGATATAATTAATGGCTAATCTAATTGATTAGATAAAAAAGATCACGTGGCCGCCCACCTACAAGATGGTCAGACTTCCTTGTTAAGACCCTGAAGGAACGGTTTGAGGCTCTTCATATTCCTGAATCAACCAGATGCCATTGGGCTACATTGGCACGTGATAGGGTCCAATGGAAATGTTACTGGCGCCCGCTCGAGCAAATCGATGAATAACGGATTCAAGTGATCAAGTGATCAAGTGATCAATCTAATTGAAGTTTCTACTTTTCTAAAAAATAATAACAAACTAATCAATAATACTTTTCTCAAAAATAATAATAAACTAATCAATCTGTAGTACCTAATTAGTATAGTTAGGTCACCTGTTTAAGACACTTTTTTGCCTTCTCCTGAGAAAAGGAAGTTGTAGATGTATAGAAGTATTTAAATTATATATATATATATATATCTGTGTGTGTTTATATATGTTTATTTATGACTATATATGACTGTATATTCACACACTTATGGGAGAGATTATTTCCAAAAAAAAAAAATAAATTTGGGATAATCTTCTGAGCAAAACAGCTTAGGTCTTAGAGAGTCAACAGGCAGTAAATGTCTAGGGAAAATGTAGTGTAGATGATGGTCAGCAAACGTGTACCCAGGGGGAAAAATAGAGACAAAACTCAATTGTTTGATTTTAGATGTGAAGTGCTAATAGGCAAAACTAGAATAGGAAATTGTCACGGCTAACTCTATACATTACAATTGTATATGCTTGACTGTGTGAATACCTCTTGACTGTGTCAACCTCTGTCTTCGTGAACCTATTGAATTGTGATGTGCTTATTCACTTTCTTTAATGTTTCTTTCATCTTAACAATTATTCATGTGTTGGGAGTCATGTAGGGAGTGATATTGTATTGACTAAATGTCTGCCTGTGAGCTCATTGATGTCTGCTCAAGAAACCATAAAGCTTGGATGACAATCCTTTTGTGTATTTTTATTTATCTCATTCTCTGTGACCAGCCTCACAATCAGAATCTATAGAACCAGTATGTAAGCATTCACTATATATAAATATTATACCTAAACAGAATTATTAATATATATAATTAAATATATAATTATGCACTCTCTATGAGATCTGTGCCCAAAGACAGTAGATACGTGGTACAGGAAAACCAGTACATGGTAGGAAGTTTGCCAGAAGTTGTGGGAGAGGGCAGTTAGGACAAAGAAGGGACCACTATGAAAATGATAATTAAAAATGATCTGGACAAGATCTGTGCTGAAAGGAGGTACAGAATAAACATGATAATCTTTCAGTAGCACTATTACACACCTCAGTGCCTAAAAGGAGAGAGAGACAGACAGATAGGCAGGCAGGCAGGCAGAGATGAAAGTGTCTGCTAGAGGCAGGCTGTGGTGAAGTGTGGAGGAGGATGTAACAGGAGATAAAGTTGAGATATTGGTGGCAGGGAAATGTACACTGGTGACGGAATGGGTGTTGGAACATTGTCTGACTGAAACCCAATCATGAACAACTTTGCAACTGTATGTCACGGTGATTCAAATAAAAAAAAGATGAAAAACAGTACATTAATGTTTGTAAATCCTTTTTACTTGCTAGGTGCAATTTTATGCATTACTAAATTGTTTTATTTATTAATGAGATAAAGAGATAATTAATCTTCTAAAGTAATTAATTTGCTGTTATTGTTTTTTTGGGGGGGGCTTATGGCCACGACACTCAGAGCTTATTCCTGACTCTGTGCTCAGGAAGAGCACCCAACTCATGGTGTTGGGTACCAGGGATCAAATCAGGGTCACCAGAGATCATACTTCCTGTATTATCTCTCTGGCCTGAATTTGCTATTTTTTTATAAATAATATTTTAGGATAGTATTATCTATTTTTGTTTAATATTTTATTATACCACCATGAGATTTACAATTACAAATATGTTCATGTTTGGGTTTCAGTTATACAGTGTTCCACAACCATCCCTCCACCAGTGCCCATTTCCCATCACCAATGTTTCCTATTCCCTCCTCTCTCTGAACCTGCCTCTATGGCAGGTTCTTTATCTCTTTTATCTCTTTCTCTCTATCTTTCTCTCTTCTTTCTCTTACATATGTGGATTGTAATACAAACACTTAGAGGTTATCATGCATGTTTTTTTGCCTGTATTTAATGCTCAGTTCTAGGTTGGCATTAGCACTTTTGACAATTATTGGCACACTGTTCCATTCTCTAGGACAGTATTATCTTATTTTTGGCATTTACAGGATATGTTGGAAAAAAATGCTTCATGAATAAGTAAAATCCTCCTATAACATTATTGCTTATTAAGAAATCTTCCACTCACTTTAGCTCACCTCGCTTTTAATTAAAAGATGTAGGCAACAGTTCTCAAACTTGGGTGTGTTTTAGTATCAATTGGAGGGTTAACTTAGAAATGACAGGTAAAATTCTGAAATAGAGCTAGGTTCCTGGAACTCATATCTCTACCAAGTTCCCTAGGGGGGAATATAATACCCCAAACCTTGGGAACTGTTGGGATTTGTTTTTGTTATTATTATCATTATTATTATTATTATTATTATTTATTATTATTGCTTTTGGGTCACTCCCGGAGGTACTCAGGGTTTACTGCTCACTCAGCACTCCTACAGTGTTCAGGGGAATATATGAGATGCCAGAGTTGAAACCTGTATTAGATGCATGCAGGGCAAATGCCCTACCTGCTATATTATCACTCTAGCCCACTATTGGGATTTAATATGTGAATTACTGATGAGTGGTAAAAATCGTTCTCAAATTCTTTTCTAACTTGCTGCCCTTTGTGATATCAGATATTGTCCTGGAATAATAGAAAAAAAGGGTAATAAATATTTACTGAATGACTCCAAAGAATGAACACATGCATACTATACTAAGTTAGTGCTACTTTCTCACAAGACTGTAGAATTATTTTTTCCAAACCAGCTTTAACTTTAAGATCACTACATCTTCTGTCTCAAAGAAGACTTCTTGATGTTTGATTCAATGGTTTTAACCATCAAGCAAAAAAATAATTGAATGAAATAGCCAAAGAAATAATTTAAGAAGAAAAATAATGTGAGAAGGCTTTAACTGTTATATTGCAAAATTTATCACAGATAACTATAGCAGTGTGGGAATATATCCAGAATTATAAATGCAGCTAATGAAAAAGAATAGATGGTCACCCAACAAATACATTTTACCATATGTATTTAATATATACAAATGTGCCATTTAGTTTGGGAGGTACTTTTTGTAATAAATGATACATGGCCATGTAAATCCATATTTAAAATATAAAGGAAAAAGACAAATACATCATGAAAGAAGATATATTCCAGCTGTACTAAAAGTCTATCTATATTTTTTAAGAATCATAGAACTAAAAAGAAATGAGAGTAAATATTTATATAATACTGAATAGAGAAAAACCTTTTAAGTACAAAACTATTCTATTCACATTAAAATTGAAAATAAAAGTGTGTGTCCCAAAGACAGACATAGTAGATAAATATATACAAACCTAAAAAATATATAAACATATGGAAAGTGTTCATTACCACAGTCACTTAAAACTATGCCAGTTAGAAAACATTTTAACCATCAACTATCAAGTGGATAAATATTAAAAATTTGAACATATTGGACTATTAGAAGAAAGGTTAAAAAAAACTCACCTATTTTATTAAGTGTTTAAATTTTGATAGACTTCTGAAGAAACATTTGTCATCATTTCCCAGTTAATAAATCTAAAAAACTTTTTACCAATAATTTCCTTTGTAGG